>CAMOHE010053047.1:47246-105217 GCA_946598075.1 Artocarpus hirsutus | reverse complement strand
AATTTTGATTACTTCACAAAATAATAAATAAGTAGATAGGTTTAAGTTTTTTTTTTTTTTAAATATATAGGCGGGCGGGTTCGGGTTGAACCCACCAGTAAAAATTTAAAACCAAACCCGCCCACCAAATATATTGGTGGGCGCGTTCAACCCGCTCGTCAGTGGATTGTTAACAAAAACCCGCTTTTTTCAAGATAAGTAGGTACAGACGCGGGCGGTTGGCGAGTGTGGGGTGGTTTTTTAACAGCCCTAATGGCCTACACTGATAATTGTTTGAGAATCACTGTTGCATCTCAAAATTTAAAGGTCATGCTAGACCAATTGTCGTCTACAATTATGAGAGGGATCAGAAGGGATCATGGAGGCTATCTAACTAGCTAGACTTCGTAGCAAGCTATATAATATAGCCCCTATATATATATATATACTGCATTGTTATGGTACAACACTCGAACATGTAACACTGGCCTGCAAAATTACCAAATTGCAGTACGTAGTTGAGTGGTTACTTTCTCCCGCTTTCTTTTTCCACAAAGCAGCCTAACCAAGGATCTCACTATTTGGCCACATGTAATCTTACGTGGGGTCCTTAGCCGGAGGTGCATTCAGTGAACATATACGTACAGATGTATTGTGTACACACACACACACATATATAATTATATGATAGAACATGAAAATACACATATAGATGTTTCGACGCCTCCTCCGACGTATAAAAGTGGAAAACTTATACCATGACATTTATTGAATATAAATTTGATGTTAAACAGGTGTAATATGATTGTAATTAAAGTATGATTTCAAACGTTGAATATAACATTTTAACCTTTGAGCAATTGAGCATATTTTTTGTTACATTATTTAATATAGATTTTTTGACATAACGGGTTTTAACATCCACATCACGGTCATTGATTTTTATTTCTAAATGTTATGTTGAATGTATAGTCACTTCGGAGGGACCATAAAAAAATTATATATATAAAATATGGTAGCTTAGTTTGAAATTGGAACTTAAATTATACGAGGATTAAGAATATGAACATTTAAAAGAATTTGATAAAAATGTTAATAAAAATATTTTTATAGACGTACATTTCATCGTACATTTCATCAGTGTATAAATAATATGAATAAATATATATAACGGCATGCATATGGGCGTATCGTTTTGTAGCGAGAAAGAGACTCGTCAAGTTGGTCCATATCCTTAGCCCAAGCAAAGCAGCAAGCTGAGCTCTTTTTTTCTCTCAACTTTCAACCAGTGCAATTATTGCCTTTCTCGGCATGAAAACAGACCAAACTATCAATTCCACCGCACTCCCTTCTGAAAGCTGTCAGCTCAGCCCTTCAATTCGGGTGCACTACTCCATTCTCACCATCAATTTCTTACCCTACAACTTCCTCTTTTACCGTCCAATTACAAATTCATTGTTTTGTATCATAAAAACACAAACAATACTAAGCCAAAAACCCATTTCCTCTCAATAGGGTTTCAATCACAAGTTGTAATTCAAATTAAATTTGTTTTCAAATTATAAGTATTGCATACAAACAAAAAGTATGGACAATATAAAACACATATTGTACTTATGTTGCTTGATTATGATAATGATATAAGTCTTTTCGCTACGCGTTATATGATTAATGCAAAGTGATAACTAGATTCATTAATACACTCAGGAATTGTTTTAGTGGGTGTGTTCAAGAGTTGAATTGAGTTACCATCTGTGGTGGAATGTGACAAAGAACATCCTACTTGAGATTTTTGTTATTACCACGCCCTAGGTTTTAGTCATGCTTGGCTCAAGGTCCGTCTTATATTTGTGATAGCATAGATCACGCTCTTAATAGCAGATTTTTGAATCTCAGAGCCCGTTAAGTGTTGAAAACCCAGTATCATGATCCTTTGCCATCCCACCAGTGTCCTAGTATTACCTCTTATCCTTAAATACTAAGCCGAAGGCCTAAGAACACCATGAATCACTTTTTACTCATAAAAAAATTAGCCTTAATAATTAATATATATACCTCTCTGTGTGTATATGTATCCCCTTCAGTTCTTAGTACAAATGAGCCCAAGCGAATGGGGTGATCATGTGATAAAACAAGCTATAGAAAAATAGAAAAGATCAAAACTTAAGATTTGTGAGAAATAAAACATATAGGACACATATCTTAAGTTGATTGGAGACAGCAGAAGTAATTTAGATGATCCACTTCATTGTCGGGCAAACTATTGGAATAGATTGAATACCAAACATTATTGTAACATTATTTAGAGTATCCGACAGATTTTTAAGAGCATTTGCTCACGTGAGTGCAAGTGTTCAAAGATGACTATTTTCCCCCCTTTTAAAAAAAAATTTATGTAACCATCTTTGGAGGGTCACATAGATTATAGATATGGTCACGGTAAGATATATATATATATATATATATATATATATATATATATTGTGTGCAAGAAAAAAAAAGAAAAGAAAAAATTGGACCTTTCAAGTATGAAGCACCCTCATTGTAAAGGACGATGGGGACGGAGACTCTATGTTATTCTTTAATGTCCATTTTAAGCACTTTGTTCTCTGTTTGCACCGCCTGTAGGACTATCTACGCGTTGGAAACAAATACCAATTTTGAACCCTTAAATTACATTATAATTTTATCAAAATAATATATATATATATATATATAGACACACACAAATTTGATAAAATTCAGTTCATTCAAATTTGATAGAACGTGATCATATTTAAAACCGCTTGTTACCCCAATGAGTTTTTTACCCTACCATAAAATTATTCCCTAAGAAAGTGTACAAAGCTGTCTTCCGCCCTTTTTGGGAAAAGCTCGACTAAAATAATAGAGAAGGAAAGCGCTGAATATGTAATCATCATGTAGCTGAAAAAAGGCATGTATACCTGTAGAAATTCTCAAGAATACCCTACTAACTCAACTAGAGAACGCTAAGGGATTTTTTTTTTTGGTCTTTCAAAGCCAACAATTCAAAGCACACCTTTACAGTTCAACATGTTATGCACGTCAAGAGTTGGATGGACGACAGATTGTTTTTATTTTTTTTTATATGGTTTGGCATGAAAAAAAAAAAAGATAAAATAAGACCCCGGTAATAATTCATAAATAATTTTAAAAATTTTCGAGGAATAAAAAGGGGCTAGCTTATGGTGAAAAAATGAGTCTTGTTGCGACATTTTTCCTTTTCAAAAGAGGCACGTCCGGCGAATATAGTGAAAAATTGCCCAGTTTTTTTCCTGAGGGATGATTAGAACTAAAGTTGAAGGGTAGGCCAGAAAAAGCTTCCACAGTCGTTCTCTGATGTCAATGGGCCATGGAACCCCATCACCATGACATTAATGGCGTAACGATAGAGTGCTATTATTTCCTCCTCCTTTGTTTCTAGCTGCAGCTTGACAGTCGGACTTTGTCTCCAAGCTGTTTCAATATATTAATCTTTTTTTAAGGGGAAAAAACCGAAAAAGAGACGATTGAAACTCACCTTGTATTCCGTCTTAAATAGGGGTGTTTATCATATTCAGATCCAAGCATCGATTTCATGTTTTTATTTAATCCATTTTTAGCATATTGTAAGAATTTGATCTTGTGAGAGATTAACGAAGAATAGACAAGGAAGAAGATGAACGAAAGATTAAGAGTTTCTGGTGAAAATTTTGTTGTATATTCTTTTCTATATCTTTATTGCATTGCTGCATATTGTTTTTATACGGGTTCCTTACATTTGTAACCCATTGAAAACTAACAAGAGTCTTCTAACGGTTTACCACAGTTAACTTGTGGTTAATTGACTTCATAACAAACTACAACATTTCAAACTGATTGTAACTAATTAACTGACTGACTAGATTTATATCTTCCTAACATCCCCCTCAAACTCAGAGTATGAGAGCTTTCGACTCTGTGTTTGTTGCGTGTATATGAAAAATTTGGAACTTGAATATGCCTTGGTAAACACGTCTGCTAATTGATCAACACTACAAGAAAAACTACATTTGACGATATATTATTTACGACATGTAGTTTTTGAATGTCGTTGAAAAGTACATACAACGACATCTCCAACAAAGATGTTATTAACAACATTTGAAACAATAATTAACGACATCTATATAGACGTCGTATTAAAAGTCTCCTTTTAACGACAATAGTGTAGTATTGTTAAATTATTTAACGACAAGTACGAGATGTCGTCAAAGCCTTGAAGATTCCACGACACCCCTTATAGACGACATTAGTCAAGATGTCATCTGTAAGGGATATCGTGAAATCTTCAAGGCTTTGACGACATCTTCTACTTGTCGTTAAATAATTTAAAGACACTAAACTATTGTTGTTAAAAGGAGATCTTTAATACGACATCTATATAAATGTCGTTAATTATTGTTTTAAATGTTGTTAACAATATCTTTGTTGAAGATGTCATTATATGTACTTTTCAACGACATTTAAAAACTACATGTTGTAAATAATATGTCATTAAATGTAGTTTTTCTTGTAGTGAACAGAGGGAACATGACGAACTTCAACCTTTTTCTGCAACACGTTTTCTCGAACAAAGTAAAGATCAATCTCTATATGTTTGGTTCTTGCATGTAATACTGGATTGGCTGCAAGCATCACAGTACTTAGATTGTCACACCATATTATGGGAACATGATTGATATGAACTTTCAATTCTGCAAGAAGGGATTGAATCCATGTAAGTTCTACAACTGTTGCTGCTAGACTTCTATACTCTGCTTCAGTTGAAGATCTAGAGATAGTATGTTGTTTCTTGGAAGTCCAGGATATAAGATTTTTTGCCAAGAAATATGCAGAATCCTATTGTGGATCCTTTGTCTTCAAGATCAGAAGCCCAGTCAGCATCACAAAATGCCACTAGTTCTAGTTCTCTTTTTGGAGTTCGGACAAGATGTAGCCCATGTGAGATAGTGCTAGCCTGGTACTTCAAAATACGTTTCACTACACCCTAATGGGCTTCTAGTGGGGCTTGCATGAACTGACACACCTTTTTAACTGAAAACGCTAGTTCTAGTCTGGTGACAGTGATGTATTGTAGGGCTCCCACTATACTTCGATACAATGAAATATTTTCAACTAAATCACTACCATAGGAGATGAGTTTATCACCTATGGTCATCGGTGTTGAGATTGCCTTTGAATACTGCATTTTGAGTTTACACAAAAGGTCTATGATGTATTTGGTTTGTGTAAGGAGAATCCCCTCAGCCGTGTGTTAAACTTGAATGCCAAGAAAATAGTTTAATGAGCCTAGGTCTTTAAGTGCAAAGGCTTGATGTAATTCTATGATTAGAGCTTGGACTATATTGGGATCACTTCCAGTTATTAAGATGCCATCAACATAAACTAGTATATAGACTTTAGTGTCGGAGGATTCACGAATGAACAGTGAGTGATCTGTTTTGGCTGCAATAAAGTCAAGTTTGATCAAGGCTTTGCATAGCTTGTGAAACCAAGCATGTGGTACCTGCTTTAATCCATACATGGATTTCTGCAACTTGCAGACTAGATGACTGGATTTGGAATCTACAAAACCTACAGGCTGTTCCATGTATACTTCTTCCTGGAAGTCTCCATTCAAGAAGGCATTGTTTACATCTAATTGCCTTATGACCCAGTTTCTGGTAAGGGCAATTTTTAGAACAATTCGAATTGTTGTAGGCTTAACAACTGGGCTAAAGGTTTTAGTGAAGTCAAAACTAGCCACCTGATGGAAACCTTTAGCTACCAGTCTTGCTTTGTATTTGTTGATGGTTCCATCTAGATTCTCCCTAAGCTTAAAAACCCATTTGCAGCCAATTGCTTTTCTTCCTGGTGGTAATTCTACTAGAGTCCATGTATTGTTTCGTTGTAGTGCAGAAAATTCCTCAGCCATTGCTTGTTCCCAATTGGTATCTTGCAAAGCTTCTTGAAGTGTTAGTGGTTCTTTAACAGTAGCATAAATCTTTGGTTTATGAATTCCTTTCTTTGATCTGGTTACCATGGAATGAATATTGGAGATATTGTATTGAGATAATACAGTTGTTGAGTCAGTTTCACAAGGAGTAGAGGTATTGTTGGCTATATCAGTTATGACGGCGGGATCAGGGTGTAGAACTCTGTTTGTTGAGTCTTGTGTATTAGAAGAGGAGGAGGCAGAGTTGGGATAGACCATGAGTGGAAGTGACATATCTGTGAATGCACTTGAAGTTGTTGTAGTTTCTGCTAATGGAAAGGCAGGTGTATTTGAAGCTGTTGCAGTTTCTACAAATGGAAAGGTAGTTTCATTGAAAATGACATCTCGAGCAATAAAGATTCTACTTGTGGAGTCCATGCATTTATAGCCTTTGTGATTAAGACTGTAACCTAAGAATGTGCATGGAGTTGAATGAAAGTGGAACTTGTGTTTACTGTAGGACCTGGTGTTTGGATAGCAGAGGCAGCTAAACACTTTGAGTTGTGAATATGTAGGTTTAGTATGAAACAATTTAATTTTCCAGAGGAGAAATATGTTTAAGGACCTTGGTTGGTAGCCTGTTTATAATAAAGACTGAAGTCTTGAAGGCTTCATCCCAGTATTTGAGAGGCATTGAAGCATGGGCTAATAGTGTAAGCCCATTTTCCACAATATCGCGATGCTTTCTTTCAGCAAGGCCATGCTGCTCATACACATGGGGGCAAGAATTCCTATGAATTATGCCCTTTGAGTTTAAGTAGGTGGTGAATGACCTGTATTCTCCTCACCAGTCAGTTTGCAAAGCCTTTATTTTGTATCCTAGTTGTAATTCAACCTATGATTGGAAATTTTGAAAGGTTTGAAAGACATTTGATTTATTTCTAAGAAGATATAGCCAGGTGAAGCACGAGTAGGCATCTATGAAGTGTACATAATAATAGTACCTATTAGAAGAACAGACTAGGGCTGGACCCCAAACATCTTAATGAATCAATTGTAAAGGCTCAATGTATTCAGTTTCAGAGGAGAAAAATGGAAACTTGTGAAGCTTACCAAGACAACATGCCTAACATATGAAATGAGGAACTTTATTGATGTCTGAAAGGTTACAATCAGCTAAAACTGTTTGCATTATTTGTTCAGAAGGATGAGCTAATCTTTTATGCCAAATGTCAAACAACATTGAATTAGAATGAATTGACTGTATACATTGAGAGGAATTATTATTAAGAGAGACATTATTACAAGTCATAGACTTTTGTGTAGGCAGTCGGGTCTTTGAATTAGTGGAGACATCCTGTTGCAGTAGACCAATTTGGGTAGAATCAAACACATATAGACCTTCCTTAAGCTTGCCTTCTAGAAGAACTTCCTTGGTGGCCTGGTCTTTGACACAACAGGTATATGGATGAAACTCAAAGAACACTGGATTATCTTTGGCAAATTTAGAAACAGACAGTAAATTCTTTGTAATTTTAGGAACATGTAGTAATTGATTTAGGACTAAGGTTTTGGTATTTGAATAAGGAGAGAAAAACATAGATTTGCCAATGTGTCTTATAGTCAATCCCTTACCATTGCCCATGTGAACTTGATCAGATCCATAGTACTTGTTTTCATCATTAAATTGTTTGAATCTGCTGTGACATGATTGGTAGCACCTGAGTTTAGATACCAATTGACATCATAGGTTGTTTCAAGAGTAGCCAACATTGCTTCCAAGGCTGATGAAGATGTTGTTACAGTCGATGTCTCTTGAGTAGGTTCCTTGTTATGTACCTGATGAAGGTGTGCTTGTAGTTGAGCTTCTCCATTGAAGGATTTGTCAAATCTGTAGTAGCATTGCATTACTAAATGTCCAATATGACCACACAATTGACATTGAGGTTGAGAGGAGAAAGAAGAGTTCCTGCCCCTTCCTCTGAATTTTCCAGAGAAAGGTGACCTTCCAGAAACGTAGCCACGAGTTGATTGATGGTAACTACAATTAAAGATAGAGTTTCCAGAAGAAGAGCTTCGATCAAGGCCTCGATCAAAGGAATTGTAAGGCATCTTTCTATTTTAGGTTGGAAAAATAGATGACAGGTTTATGTTTGCAAAACTGGTATCAATGGAATTTAGGTTTCTTAGATTCTTCTCAATTCTTGCTTCTTGAGACAACAAAAGAGATTCAATTTCTTCGACAGAGAATTCTTCTCGTCGAGTATTCAAGGATATCAACATCACATCATATTCTTTAGGAAGTCCTTCAAAGATTGCATCTATGTGATCTTTTGTAGAGAGATGGTGACCAACTAAGGCTAATGTATCAACAAGGCTTCTGATCTTTGATAAGTACTCATTCATCGTCAGCGAATTCTTGTGAGTGGTTTTCAACAGATCTTTATATTGTGTTACCTTAGCACGAACTTGAGAGGCAAAGTAGATCTCCAATGTTTCCCAGATTTGGAAAGAAGTCTCACAGTTGATCATCCGAGTGAGAAGAGCATCGGACATTGAAGAAAATAACCAGGAAGCAATCAGTTGATCTTGTTGTTCCCAATCTTGAAAATCTGGATTGATCCGATTCGCTATTTGATCTGCTTGGCTTTTGTACTTCGGTGGCAAGTCTTCATTGTGAAACAAAAATTTCTGTAATCGATGGCCACGAATTGTAGCTAGGACTTATTTGCGCTAGATCATGAAATTGCTCTGGTCCAACTTCGAGGGAATTGGATGATTGAAGGTTACTGGAGCAAAATTGAAGTTGACGATGATGAATTTTCTCCATTAGAGACTGTAGCTTGATTATGATCTTGAATCGCCATTGTTGTTGATGAAGGACGAGTTGAGGTGTTTTGCACAGCATCTAGGAAGGATTTTGCTGTCCGCTCTGATACCATGTAAGAATTTGATCTTGTGAGAGATTAACGAAGAATAGACAAGGAAGAAGATGAAGAGTTTCTGGTGAAATTTTTGTTGTATATTCTTTTCTATATCTTTATTGCATTGCTGCATATTGTTTTTATACAGGTTCCTTACATTTGTAACCCATTGAAAACTAACCAGTCTTCTAACGGTTTACCACAATTAACTTGTGGTTAACTGACTTCATAACAAACTATAACATTTTAAACTGATTGTAACTAACTGACTGACTGACTGGATTTATATCTTCCTAACACAGAGAATTGACTCACTCGTCTTTACAGGTACGTTTGGGTTTTTTAGGCTAAGAATTAGGATTTCATCTTAAAAAAGAAGATGGCAATAGTCCCAATTGATTATAAAGGTGTTTGACGGATGATGATCGGACCATCTTTTTAATTATAAATAATGTAAAGCTCTCACATGCTACAGTAATAATTAAAAAAAATCGCTAGTGTAAAGCTCTCATTTACTACAGTAACAATAAAAGAATCGCCAATGTAAAGCTCTCACATATTATAGTAAAAACAGTTCTAACCATCCTGCTAAACACCCTATATGTTACATACCACTTGTGAAGAAAGATTATTGGCTTCCACTTTCTATTTCTTCTGAATCTTTTTTTTTTAGTAAAACAATGGTTTAACAATGGGGAAAAAATTGCTCCTCACGGAGACGTCATAATTAAAGTGAATCAAAAACATTACTTTCCGAGTAAAGTATACAAATTCCATGTCCAATATTTGGCATCTAATATATATGATGTCAAAGCCACAATCAAAGGAAAAAGAAATTACTCCACACAAACACATATTTAAAGAGTAAACCAACGCTTTACTTTTGATGAAACGAGTAGTTAAATTTGTCCAAAAAAAAAAAAGCCACATAAATTCAAACAAAGGATAGATAACCACCGCGGATGAAGATCATGACAACGACGCCCTTTTCATGGTTGGATTGGACAGGGAAAGAGGTGGATCTTTCAGTGCAATCATGCCCGGAGAAAGCCAGATCTGCTGGTAGCGTCCAACGGAAGCTAAATGTTTATTTTGGAGCTAATTTTAACTTTTTAAATGTCGAAAGGAAAAGGAAAAAAAAAAAAAAGAGAGTAGTATTTCTCTAGCATAAGAGAAATGTTATTTCTTTAATTGCCCACGATGTTCTTATTAATTTTCTTTTTTCATTTTTACCCTTTGCTTCGGCTTATTATATTTTCATTTTGCTCATGTAAATATAAAATCACCAAATTTTTTTATAAAAAAATCACATCATATGTTTCACTTATAAAAATTATATTTATTCATACCATATTATCGCGCATATTACATGTTTAAGTTGTTTTGTATTTAAATATACCTACTTTAAAGATGAAGCTTTAAATATTTATTTATAAAAGTTTTCTTTATTTTGAAAACAGAAAGCTGTCTCGTACCCATCATGTCCAAGAGCCCAGCCTTCTATTTGTAAGAAGCCCTTCCCTTCGGGCCTCTGCATGTTCGTGTATGCTATTGTTACAAAAGTTGCCTCTCCCTCTTTTCCACCATGAATACAGTGAGTAACACTTCTTGAAAAGTTAATTAGATTAAATGGCAAGTTTTGAAAAACCTGTAGTAAAAATAGCAGTAAATAGAAAATTTACATAATAAATAGAATGTTTTTTACTTATCTATTGCTCTCAGTAAAAGAATTTTTTACTAAATATATATTCTTTTTACTACTATTTACTATAAATATTTTCAAAACCTACAATTTATTCACGTAAGTCCTCAAATTTGCCATTCCCCCTTGTCCCAAACAAATGTTGGACAATGAAAAATAGTGGGCCAAAATGGGCTTTTAATTCCTCGGCCATTCATTGAAATCAACCCAGCCTAGCGTTAAATGGGCTACAAGGAATTAAAAGATCAGAGCCCAAGGATAACATCTGATCAACGGTGATTATTTTGTTGTCTTACTTGTTACCTGAATTCAGTTCCCCCGTGCCACCAGACAACAATTGTTTCTTGTGTACCCAATGGAAACCTTCCACGTGGGAGGCCTACAGTACTCATCAGTCAGCCAATAAAATGCGACTTTCCCCTGTTTCAAAGCTCCGTCTCCGCCTCCAAAAAAATCTCTCTCTCTCTCGTCTCTTTCTCTTTCTAGACGGAGATCCAAAAAAACCCTCGCAGCCTCCGATCGCTCTCCAGAGGTAACAATCCAATCTTTCACTGAAATTCTTCATCTTTTTCTCTCTGTTTTAGAGAATTCTTTACTTGGATCTTTAAAAGCTTGGATTTTTGTTTTTCTTGAATTTTTGAAGTATTTCCATTTCCAAAGGTGAGACTTTTTATCTGGTTTGGGATGCTTCGAGCTTTGATCAGGAAGATAGATCATTTTTTTTCAGTATTTTCTGTTTGCTTGGTTTTATCATCAGATCTAGATTCTGGAGTTTTTTTTTTTATTTCTGAAAATTCAGTGACTTATTGGATTTAGAATCCTGTGTATAAGTTCATGATTCATCTATTTTAGTGTTAAATCTATTTTTGTTTATGATTGAACTCTGAGAGATCTGATGTGCATTTTTTGGGTCACTTGATATTGGTTTTAGGTTTCATTTTTTTTTTCTGAGTTTTAATCTTAGCTTTTGGATCGTCGAGACTGAATTTCACATGAAATAATCCGAATAAGTAGAATTACTATCAACATCATTACTATCCTTCTTTTAGTAAATGATCGTTATTGTATATCGTTGGAAAATTGTCCTATTTGAGTGATGGATGATTATGAAGTGGTTTAAGGTTTGTGATAAATTAATTTGTTTTTCCAATGATAAAGTAGGGTTCTAGAATTGCTTAGGACTCTTGTAAATTAAAATTTGGTTTTTAAACCTTTTATTGCTATGCATCTCTTTTGTTCATTGCTTCAGTTTCTAGGGTTTAGTAGAAGGTGTTGCAATGTAATGTTTTTAATTATCGTTTATGTTTTTCTTAAATTTTGTTTTTGTGGGATGTGATTATTTAGACGGTTCATTTATTTCGCTGGTTGTCCTTAATCTATGGTTTTTATAAATAGTAGGTGCTTTTTATTTTTGTTTCCTTGTTATGTGTCTCAGTTGACACAAGTGTTTGTGTTGTTGTAGCTTAAGTCAACGTTTGTGTTCTTGTAGGGAAAGTTGAAATGGCGGATAACGCTCAACAACCCACCATAATGCAAAAGGTAGCAGGCCAGTTACTTCACCACTCTAGCCTGTCGCGGGATGTTGGATTCCAATGTCCATCCGTATACCAAAGGCATGCTGCATACAGCAATTATTCTAATACCGCATTGCAATATCCAATCGTGCCAACCTGCAGAGCTACCACAGATCTATCCAGGGTTTCATCAGCCGCATCCCCTATCTTCATCCAAGCCCCAGCAGAGAAAGGAAACTTTGTAATTGATTTTCTTATGGGTGGAGTTTCTGCTGCTGTTTCCAAAACAGCTGCTGCTCCAATAGAGCGTGTCAAACTATTGATTCAGAACCAAGATGAGATGATTAAAAGTGGTCGGCTCTCTGAACCCTACAAGGGTATTGGTGACTGCTTCAAGCGAACTATCAAGGATGAGGGGTTCGTGTCATTGTGGAGAGGGAACACAGCTAATGTCATCCGTTACTTCCCCACTCAGGTTTGTGATTTAATCATGTTCTTTGTCCACGTGAATGTTTGTTCAAAAGAATTTGATGCTAATAGTGAAGATCTAAACTTGTGTCCAGGCCCTGAACTTTGCATTCAAGGATTACTTTAAGAGACTTTTCAATTTCAAGAAGGACAGGGATGGTTATTGGAAGTGGTTTGCCGGTAACTTGGCATCTGGAGGTGCTGCTGGGGCCTCCTCCCTTCTCTTTGTCTATTCTTTGGACTATGCCCGTACACGTTTGGCTAATGATGCTAAAGCTGCTAAGAAGGGAGGAGAAAGGCAATTCAATGGTCTGATTGATGTGTACAGGAAGACATTCAAATCTGATGGGATTGCTGGTCTCTACCGTGGGTTCAACATTTCTTGTGTTGGTATCATTGTTTATCGTGGTCTCTACTTTGGAATGTATGATTCACTGAAGCCAGTGCTTTTGACCGGAGACTTGCAGGTTTGTTCATCATTTCTCAATTTCAATTTCTTGAGATTGCTTTTGTTTGAAACCTTGCAAGGTACTGTCTAATGTAAAACATCCCTTGAACATTTTTATTAGTATTTCTAATGTATTATTGGATATGAGTTAAAAAAGGAGAGATCTTTTGTTCTTTGAGCGTTTAATATTCTAGAGAGCCCCATATTTGTTTCGGTTTGTTTTTTACATGCTTCATAACATGTTACTTGCTTTTCATGATTACAGGATAGTTTCTTTGCTAGCTTTGCCCTTGGTTGGCTCATCACCAACGGCGCTGGACTTGCTTCCTACCCAATTGACACTGTTCGAAGAAGAATGATGATGACCTCTGGTGAAGCAGTCAAGTACAAGAGTTCCCTGGATGCATTCTCTCAGATCTTGAAGAATGAGGGTCCCAAGTCTCTCTTTAAGGGTGCTGGTGCTAACATTCTTCGTGCTATTGCTGGCGCTGGTGTCCTTGCAGGTTATGATAAGTTGCAGCTGATTGTCTTCGGAAAGAAGTACGGATCCGGTGGTGCTTAATCTTTTCCTCCACCATTTCGGTTTAAGGGTAGATGGTGATGAAATATTTTGTTGAGTTTGAGACCCTATCTCGGCGAAATTTTCAGTCAATAATTCATTAAAGGGAGTTAATCCCAACAAACTTAAAATTTATTTTGCAGCAGAGTTTTATTCCCATTAAGTTCTTATTAGATTGGCGGAAGTGCCATCAACACATTTTGGAGTTCAAGCTATACAAGTTGCGGAGATTTTAGTTTTTATATTGTTAGTATCTGAATGAGAAATTCTGATGTTGGACGCTTTATCTGTTTTGTGCCAGTGCCATTCTTAAACATATCTTTCTTACACATGTTTTTCCTATTTAGTTGCACATTCTCTTGCTAGTCAAGGCATTAGTTCTTAAGAACTGTTACAACCCTTCAATGAGGAAAGGATCAAGAGAAAAGCCCATGAAATCCTTGACGTAGCAGAAATGCGCATGTGTCAGGGGTTCTCACCAAATTGTGCACACATGGTTCTGTTTGGTTCAATGATGGGGTGGTGCGGCCGTGGTATCAGCCTGTAGGTTGATCTGTTTGTGCATTGGTCAATTTGTAGCTATAGTTTATTAGGATGTTTAAAATAGTAGTTTAAACCAATGGTTTAAATCGTGAATAACATAAAGTTTTCACATGTTACAATAAAAAGCTATAATATGAAGCTTTTATTTGCTATAATTTTTAAACCCAAATTGAACTTAACCTAATAGTCTAAACAACTCTCCCAAAACCCTATGTATTTGACGAAAGAAGTCGTTAGACTGCTTTGAGAAATTTGGTAGGTCAGGTTGACAAAGGCAGCATGCAACCTTCTAAAGTCATCACCCAAGCTCTTCAACTATAGATTTTCCACTCAATTCTTTTTGTACACAAAATCTTGCAAGTTTGTGGGGGCAAACTTTCCTACAAAACCCCGCTTTATCATAATCACAATTGGCATAGCTTCTGCTTGTATTTTTAATTAGTAGAGAAGAAGCAAAAGCTATAGCTTTTCAGTGAGTGTTTAAAACAATTTTTTTAAAAGAGCTTTTATAGATCAAAATGGCTTCAATTTTTTTTTAAGTTACAAAGATATTATATTTACTTTATAATATATTATTAACATTCTAGTACAAATTTCAAAGTCTATTTTAAAAGTATTTATTTGAAAAGTCGGATTTTATGGCTTTGACATGAAACATTTTTTGAGAGCAAAAACATTTCTAACAAATCCTCTAAACATTTTCAGAAGTAGCATTTGCACTCAAAAAGCTAAAAAGCAAATTCTAAAAAACCCTCCCAGCATGACCGTAATCCCACAAACTTGCTGGCTACAAGAAATTTGTTAGCTTGTAAGACACAATTGTCATAATCCCACCAATAGGCAAATAGCTTATATTAGACATTAGACATAATTAGTTGAATCAAAATCTCACTTTATGAAGTTGACTCCAACATATCTCTTTAGAATAATAGCTGCTTTTCCATTCTTTTCTACAAAAATTAGAATGATCTAATAAAGAAAAAGGATACACACACACACACATATATACAGTCCCACTATCTTGCTTGAGATGCAGTATTCTCCCCCTTTTTTGTTAAAGACTTTGACTGGCTTTTGGATGCCTTGATCATTTATGCGCCTATAAACATGCTTCTCTGCGTTGCTCTCTCTCTTAATTTGCTGTATTTAAAGAGAGAGAGAGAGAGAGAGAGAGAGGAATTCCTTGCTTGCAAATGAGGACATCTATATGATCCCATGATTATCACGAGTAATATACAGTTGTATATAGCTACCTCTTTATGACCTAAATTGAGCAGATCTCTTGTATAGTATTTTTATTGAATTGATTATACACGAGCTTTGTACATTGGAGAAGCAAGTAATCATATATAGCATCTCTTCTTTTCATTGTTTGTGGTCCCTATCTATAATGCTTCCTTTCTCCATGCATTGAGTGTGAGAGAGAACTGCACTTAGGCTCTATGCATGAATTACGGGTGTGATTAAACTAATAAAATGCGACAAATAAAAGAAGATTCCATAATTTTATCAACTAAATTTAACAAAATTTGCTTCCCCTCGCCTAACATTCATTTCTTTTTCCGTACCGTTGTCATCTCTTTCTACTCGTACGTTGTGTTGCTCTCAAAACAATCTTCCTTATCCTTGCTCTACACTGCTTCTACGCCAGTTTTTATGAATTAGAACCATTTTACATACATATATATATATATATATATATTATGTAAATTATAGCCAAGGACTTTCTTCCGTTTTGAGTAGAATAGGTGGACCCATTCATTGGTAATGCCACTGGAACTAATCTTTGAAATTGGTTACATTCCTAGACTCTCAAAAAGTCTAAACACATTGATAGTGCTTGTTATTAGCCAATATGAAGGTGATATATATGTAACTGTATCTATGTAGGTTAACATAGGTCACCAAGTTCAAGCAGTTGGACCAAAAATGCCGAACTTTTTTTTTATCTTTTTTTTTAGAGACATATTTTATTATCAACCTGAGCCATTGATATCTTTGACGTTGGTCAGGGGTTAAGAGCAGTTGTGGCTGTTAGACTTTAGGGGACCATAAATTCACAGAGGTTGTGGAATGTTGTTCGTTGAGGTTTGACAATTTTGTAGGGACTCGAGATATGAGGGATTTACAGCTGTACGGCACTCATTCTCTCTCTCTTTCTTTCTTTCTTTCTTTCTTTCTTTCTTTCTTTCTTCAATCACTGCCAATTGCGGCCGCCACAGTTACCCACCTGCTGTCAAATTGGCTTTTACCTTCTCACTCTAACTCACTATTATATACCATAATCCATGATTATCTTTTCCCTATTCTTCCTTTTAATTTAGGCAATTTCTCATTAGGAACACCCAAAAATATCCAGAGCAATTTATTTAAGTGTCATTTAAATGGGATAACTAAAATGACAAATTAAGGGACATCAATCTTCTCTTGATCCCCACGGGTGCCACTCACTTGATTATTTATTTATTTATTTATTATGGAACTTTTATTATTTATTTTAATTATGCCAGAAACTCCAAAGTTGAGAAAATGGGGCCCTTGTTAGGAAGGAAGAAAGAGATAAATATTAAATATTAAAATTAAGAAATTAATACATTTATAGGCTCATGAGTGCGTGAGCATGTGTTGTTAGTAGTAGAAACCGTTTTTACGGTAACATGTAAGAGCTTTACACTGTTTATAACTAAGTTTGTAGTGTGAAACACTCTTAATCAAACACCTCGTGGTCTAATCTAATTTGAGCAGCTGGGAAAAATCGTTTTCAACCATGGAATTAGGTTTTCATTAAAAACCAACTTGTATTTTGATCATATGCCGTGTGCTATTTCCTAACGTGTTCTAATTATGTCAGTAGCTAAATCAGACAGTTCATATGAGCCAATAAAGTTTAGAGAAACGTCTGTCCATAAAAAGTTTACGAAATTGGAACAAGTATAATCAACTAAACAATGAGCTACAAAATTCTCTTTCCAGAAAACATAAAAAATAGGGCCATTATTCCCTTGAAAGATAGCTTCTCAAACATCAACAATGATCAAAGTTTAAAGGGCTCTTGTTGCTAGAGTATAACAAACCACATTAATGACATCCGACTTAATAAAGCAAACCATGATCCTTCCGTAACGGCCAATTATTAAAACACCATTGTTCTCTTCATAAATTATGAAAAACATTAATTTCATTCCAAAATTTTCAAGGCACTTTTTATTTAAAAAAAAAGAAGAAGAGAATTTGAAGAAGACAATTCTATTTTAATAGTAGTACATGGTGTTCTAATTGTCATATTAAGATTTTTTTTGATCTGATATGTGATTATTTATGTTAAAATTTTACAATGTATGAAATAAAGTTGTTTCTAATCGTAGATTAAACTCTTTAAAAAGTTAATTTGACGGCTAAAATACTGGTGGAGCAAAATTGACTTGCCTTTTTTACAATATAAAGTGCTAAAATAAAGGGGTGAAATTTAGATCAGCATGGTTAAAATGGTTCACCCTCGAAGAAAAAAATAATTTAAAACGACGTCGTGGGAAGTCCGCTTAAGGTGGCGTATCGGCGTTGATGACTCTGCAACAGCATCATTGAAAAAATATTAAAAAAATAAAAAGACAGACCGGAAGAAAGAAAGGAAGAGAGAGAAAAATGGATTAGAGCGAGAGGGAGAGAGAGACACCGCCATTAAAACACTCTCACTTTCTTGCGCTGTAACTTCTCCTTCTTCTCCTTCGTCTTCTCTCGAACTCTTCGACGCAGAGAGGAGAGAGAAAGAGAAGTATTCAGCATTCACTATATACACCTGTTCGTTTCAAGTTGCTTTGCTTCATCACCTTCATCAATGTCTGCTCTCTCTCTCTCTCTTTCCGAATTCATATGTTTCTTTTTTTCAATTTTTTTATTTGATCTACATCACATTATTCAAGATTTTGTTCCTCGTAATTGCTCATTTTGTTCACTCTCTCTCTCTCTCTCTCTCTCTCTCTGATTCCCAGATTTTCTCGGTGCTTTTCGATAGAGAAATGTGAATCCATTTTCGCTTCTTCTAGGTACCGAAAAGTTTGAAAAATAAATTTTTTTTCTTACGGCTTTTTTTTTTTTTTGGTTCTTGTCTTTTGTTTTTTTGTTTGGTTCCCCAGAAAAGAAAGTAAATTTGAAAGAAATTTTTTCTTCTTGTTTCTTTTTCTCTTTTATTCTTTCAGTCCCATACAAAACGAGGCAAAATTTTGATTTTTGTCTCTTTTTTTATTTGTTTATTTGTTTCACTTTGTGTTTTTTTCAATGCAGCCAAAAACGTGGTTCAGAAGATAACAAGTTGAATCTTCAATTTTTTTGTGAGTTTTTTTTTTTTTTTTTTTTTTTAATTTCATTCTAAATTTTATCAAATTTGGGTGTGTGTGTGTGCGTGTGTATAAAGTGATTAAACATTTGTTATCGTTCACACAAGAAAATCACTATTTTTTTAAAGGTTCTGAAGTCTGCATTAACCATTTTTGGAATGAGACTTGAGCCCCGGAAACTAAGGTTAGAAATTTATGAATTTTAGTTGTAATAATGTTCAAAGTTCCTACTTTTCGTTTTCTTTTCCCTCCAAAGTTTATTATCTCCCTTTGTTTTAATCTACTTTTGTCGATTCTGAGACTGAATTTTAATTTCTTTTGTGTATATCTTGTAGCTTGTTACATGGGAATTCTAGATTGTGAAAAATGAATGGAAATAGACAAATGGAAGTGCATTACATTGACACCGGTGTTCCTTACACCGCTACTGAGAGCTTCATGGACTTCTTTGAAGGCCTTGCACATGCCCCTTTGAGCTATGCTCATATTCCGGGTCCTGTTCATGATCAGGTACTTTTTATTCTTCCTTGGAAAAACATTGGTCAAAAGATATCAAACTTGGGTTGCTTTTGGAATAGTGAGTCTCTGGTGTTAGATCAATGTAGGACGTGGGTTTGCTGTTGTTATTGTTGTTGTTGTACTAGTGTATTTCTTTTGTCTTTTTTCTAATCTATTATTAATTAATAAATTGTCTAATCTATTATAAATTAATAAATAAACTGGGTTTCCCCTTGTAATACTAATCAGTCGATATTCTCTGCCTGTACTAATAGATTTTTAATGGTTAATAGCAGTACTAATTGTACAAGGAGCTTTCTTAAATTGGTGAGTGGGATGTTTTTGGTCATCTTTCTGTTAAATAAATGTCCTTCTAGTCCACGTCTTTTTTTGTGGATTTTTTTGAAAAAAAGCAAATGGGGGGCTCAAAAATATTTTGATGCTTCTTGTGTTTGCGTTTTACTGTTAGCATTTGGTGTGGCCAACTCCAATCGCCTGAACTTCTGTATCATTTTATCTAGCCAAACTAAAACAAAGCATTTAATTTATCATTTTATTATGAGTATTTTGAGCGTCGCGGTGGTGATCTCATATGATATCATATGATGAAACTGTTGCCTTTTGTATATGTTGCTTTTCCAGGAAAGTTTATACTGGTCAATGAACATGAATTCATACAAATTTGGATTCTCTGGTCCTGAAAGTAGTACTTCTTACTATGGTCCTTATGAGGTAAACGATCATTTGCCAAGAATGGATGTCAGCAGGAGAGCTTGGGAATATCCTCCAATGATGACAACAGAAGAGGTTCCATTAATAGATCCGCAACCTGTGGGAGGAGACGCCGATGCTGTTGCAGATGCAGATGCAGATGAAGTTGCAGAAGGTCATGCTACAACCGAAGAATGTTAGTCCAAACACTTTACCCTATGCTAGTCTGCACTGTTCCTTTTCTACATTCTGTTGTAGTGATTTCAATTGAAAATGTGATAATAATTTACTTCGGGTGTTCTTGCATTTTGCAAGTATTGTGGTGCTTTTTTTTCAGTCTAACCTAAAATCCTTATTCCAACGATGGTGCGAAGCTATTGGCGGTTATTCAAATTTTTTTTTTCAGTTATGTTTTAACGGTTATAGAATTTTATTGATATCTTTCTAATCATCAAAAATCTTCTTGTAATTCTGTAGATACTCCAAACGATCAAAATACAAACACTTCTGAGGTGCGGAACTCGCTTTTCGAAACTCGTGATGGCATTAATGCATAAAGCTGGTTCCTTTGTGTTTCATTGTCTCGCATATATGCAAGTTTTCTTCAATTTGGAGGAAACACAACTTATAATCGTCAAAACTTTGTGCTTGTGGAATGCTTTTGTTAAAGACTAAATAAGCCCCTACCTTTGTGATTGCCACAGGTCATCTGGCAGGGCAACATAGATCCTGATAACATGACTTACGAGGTCTGCTATACTCACAAGATATAGTGAATTTGTATTTTATTTGAGCCACAGTTTTGGCATCTTTCCCTTGCTCAGTGAGGTTCAGCAACAATGCTTTACATGTTTTATATGTTTCATGTTTCATTGTTTGTTAGGAATTACTCGACTTGGGTGAGGCAGTCGGTACTCAAAGTCGAGGTCTTTCTGAGGAACTTATTAGTTTGTTACCGACCTCGAAGTGCAAATTTGGAAGCTTGTTCTCAAGAAAAAAATCGGGAGAGAGGTAACATTCTCGGCGATAGACACTTCATTCAATTGATGGCGGCAGTTCTTT
Source organism: Artocarpus hirsutus (assembly GCA_946598075.1). Lineage (NCBI taxonomy): Eukaryota > Viridiplantae > Streptophyta > Magnoliopsida > Rosales > Moraceae > Artocarpus > Artocarpus hirsutus. The sequence goes on along the minus strand of CAMOHE010053047.1, from coordinate 84,519 downwards.
ATTTATATTTTATTTTGAATTTGTGATAGGAGAATTTGAACACTATACCTTAAGGTAGAGTTGGGTGTGGACTTACCACTTGAGCAGTACATTGTTTATCTAACCAAATATTTTGGTTTGCATTTCTTGCCCTCATTGGTGAAATTAAGTGAAATGATCTACAGCCATCGTCTTTTCCCCTCCAGAGACTCTGAATATGATCATCTACATTTCAAATATTTCTACCTGAAATATTTAAGCTGCTTATCTTCTTTAGAAGAAAGGGAGTTTCCTACAAGAAACTTTGATCTTCTTGAGGGAAGGTCTAGGGTAGCTTGTGTTGGCATTCCTCAAAGATAAACTCTTGATCATAATCTAACACCTAAGGAAGACATTTATCTTTCTTTTTCATTATTGTAGAGGCATTATTTTTCCCTTTTCTTTCTCCTCTTCGATTTTCATCCTCGTTTGAAGCCTTTTGAACTTTCTTTATAGCAGTTCTCTTGTGAAAACAGATGTGTGATTTGCCAGATGAGGTATAAACGAGGTGATAGGCAAATAAAATTGCCATGCAAGCATGCATATCACAGTGAGTGCATCAGCAAATGGCTCAGCATCAACAAGGTTTAACTTCCTTATCTTCCTCGTTTTTGATTTCTAAGAGTTCTTTGCCTAAATTGATTTCTTTTTCCAAAAAATTACATCTTTCTCTTTTTTTAATCTGTTAGATATGCCCAGTTTGCAATGTTGAGGTATTTGGCGACGAATCGAGGCAGTGAAGCATCAAATATTGTCCCAAAAAACGAGCCTGGAAATTTGATTTTCTTTATTTTTCTCTCTAGTTCGCTTCCTTTTCTTCTTGTGAACACAGCGGCTAGGTGATGGGTAGATAAGTCTTTTCCCTTTTCCATACCCTTTCTGTTAATCTCAAGTTCCATTTCACTCTTTTAACATCTTGTAAGTGGGCCCACGAGTTTCATATCATGACCAAAGGAAAATAGAAGAATTATGAGTTTCTTTTGGACCCTTATTGTTGTGTAATGGCCATCTTTTACCACTGATTGTTTTTTTCCTCATTTTTATTTGGGGGTTAGAAATATTTCATTTAGCACTAAAGTTACAAGCAAATAAGTCAGGAGTCAGGATCTAAGGAAAGAAAGAACAAAAGATTACCCATTGTAGACAAAAGGTCTAATGAGCCATCACGGCAATAATGGAGCATTGTGGTGGGCTTGTGGTTACATGTTCGAGTGCTAAATTATTTTTCCAGGGAATTTAGTGCAACTGAGACCACACCTCATGCACTCTTACAACTAGCATATTTAATGAGGTTGGAGTGGTGCGCTACTCGTAAGAGGAATAAGACCCGCTTACAAGACCTTCAATGAATATTTTTGTCAGTGTCTGCCGTCCGGGGAATAATGCCTAACAAGAAGAGTATGTTAAAACCGATCACCCATCTTTGAACCTTTCTATTATTAAAAAGAAAAAAAGTCTTAATGAACTTTGCACAATCTATTGAAAGCACAATTGAGGCAGCTTCACAGCATTTTGTTGGTTTTTATTGAATCGCCCGTTTTCTATCTTTCTATCCTATATATCAATATGGAACAATTATTCTTTTGGAGAGTGAGATTTTCTTTGGCTTCATATGGACATAAAGCAAAATGGTTGAGATTGTGCTTTGCATTGTAAACAAATCTAATTGTGGTTGATATTATTAATGATTTCACATTTACTTATGATATTAAGAATTGGAGTTCAAACCTCCTCAGCTCTAATTTTTTATAAAACTAATTGTAAAAAAGGTAAAATAAATAGGCCAATTGAAATAATTTGTGTTAAATAAATATTTAATTTTGGAGAATTTTTTGGTAGAATTTTTTTAAATAATACATTCTTAATAGTTAAATTTTCATACTTATCTTTTTATTTAATAATGAAACAAAACTACATAACAATGATAAAGATTTTTTTTTTGTGGTAACTCTAACATAGAAGAGAATTCTCATCAAAATTTGTGATGCAAATTATCATTTCAAAAATAAAAATAAAAAATCCCCAAAAGAAAAAATGAAAGGGATTGCAACATGCTGAAAATGTTTCCGTTCTTAGATAATCCATGTCTCCCCACACTTGACTTGACCAGATGACCAAGAAAGAAGACTAAAAAAAAGCTTTCTTTAGTGAGGAAAACGAGAACAAAACGTTACAATAAATAATAATAAAATAATAATAATAAAAAATAATCTCCGTTCTCCAACGGTCACAAACACCAACGCTAAAAACACAGACCAACGTTCACCTCTCTCTCTCTTTTGTTTCTCTCTCTTCTTAATCAACCGTCACATTATACATCTTCTTTCTTCGTTCCTACAATTCACACCCAACCCCAGAAACAGAAAGAACTCTCTCTCTCTTCTGTGTCAGCTCAATTTCTCTCTCTAACTTTCTCTCTCTACTAGTACCAGTTCCGGTGGGAGGGTGAAAATGGAACCGGCAAAAATCGATTGGAAAAACTTGGAGTGGAGATTCGTAGAAGACCAGCTCTACGAACATATTAACGCCCCCAAATGGTTCGACTTCTTGTCCCCAAATTCTCCTACTGTTGATGACGATGCTTGGTTTTGCAGACCCGGTAATCTCTCTCTCTCTCTCTCTCTCCCTCTCCCTCCTCTCTTACTATATATATATATATTTACTATCCTCATCTGGGTTTCTTTTCTTTTTCTTTTAATTTTGTTATTATTTGACAAATTTTGTTGTTGCAGATTGTAATCACCCAAAGACGGCTCAAGATTTCCTCAATTCGACTCCCTCAAAGGTTCCATATTTTTTTATTTTTTATTTTTATTTTTACCCCTTTTGTGATTTGATATTTGGTTTTTTTTACGGGGGAAAAAAGAAAATCAAGATTTATTTGGCTTAGCCTTGACTGTTGTTACAATTATAGTTAAAGTTATTACACTATTTGCTGATTTTCTTTTCCACTTTAATGTTTTCATTGATGAAGATTGCAAGCGCAGCTGGTGTCTCCGAGGTCTCTCCACTTGGTCAAAGAAATCAAAGGTATTGTCTTGGAAAAAAAAGTTGACCTTTTGTTTAATTACTTGCTAATTTGGTTAATTTATCAAGCTTTCATTCTTTCTTTTTTTTTTTTCAACTTTCTAATTTGGTTAATTTTTCTGTTAACAATAAACAGGATTGAGTCTTTCTAAATTTGGTTCATTTTCTGTAGGGAATTACATTAGGTTTTTTTTTTTTTTTTGGTTCTTTTTGAAATTGAGTTCACTTTTATGTAGGAAACAATTTTTGAAGTGTACGAAAAAAAAAAAAGATTTAAGCACTTTTTAACTTAACTTTCTAATTTGTTCATTTTCTGTAGGTTAACAAAAAAAAAAAAATCTTTCTGTTTTACTTTTGGAATTTGGTTTGTTTTTCTGTATCTGTAGGAAAACAAAGATTTTAAGGTTTTTTTTTTTCCAATTATAATTTGGATCTCTTTTATTTATAATTATTGAAATGCAAATAAAACAGAGATGCAAAGGCGAAGATAAGAGGGCTATTAGCTCAAGCTTGGCTTTCTCCCAATAATAGTAACACCAAATTCAATGAAGATGCCGAAAACCGGAATCCGAATCTATCAACTCCTCCTTATAACAACCAAGCTAAGATCATCAAGGCTGCAATCAAATCAAGCGCGGAGAAGAAAGAGGACGAGGCAATGCTGCTTCCTCCGCCACAACCGAGGCTAAAGAGCACGCTTTCCGCGAGGAACTTGTTCGCGGGGCGGGATATTTTGAATCAGATCAGTGAGTTCTGCAGCGAGTTGAAGAGGATGGCAATGAGGCCGAAGGAGAGAGAAAATGAGGAAAGAGCGAAGGAGAATGTGGTTGTGGTGGTGAAGGAGGAGAGTCAGAGTGAGTTGGATTTGAGAGGGAAGGGGAAACCAATTCAAGAAATGGAGGGAAGCATTCTCAAAGAGAAGCCAAGGAGAAAAAAGTAAGTTCACTCTTATATACGTATATGTATTTTCTTTTTTGTGTGGAATGATTATTTAGTGACTTTTGTATAACATTTTGTTTGGTAGGGAGGAAAACAGAAAGAAAGCAATATTTTTTGGGAGAGAATGAACTCTACTAAGAAAGAAAGACAAGGAAAATGAAGTGGAAAAGAGTACTCGTAAACTCTATAATTGAGGGGAAAACTTAAAACCAAAGTTTGATATTGTAATTTTACTTATCTAACCTTGTTTTTGAAAATAAATTGAAGTAATTTCATAGATAAGATAATTATTGAATAATTCACATAATTTCTTTTATTCTTACATATGGTACATACAAAACAGCGGAAAAGAAAATAAAAGTCAAATTTACATAATTCTTTCATAATTGAAAAAATAAGAATCTTTTTTTAATCATTCAGAGAGATGATGGGGTATAATGGGATTTTGATGGAAATATAACTCAAAAGTAGACTATTCAAATTATGGTAAGGTAAGGTTTGATTAGAAATTTAAAAATGATTATTATAAACATTAGTGCTATAATAATTAGACCAAATGGCCCCATGAGGAGCTAATGAATGTAAATAGACTGTACAATTTTATTTTATTTTTTAAAATGATGATTATTCTAGGAGGGTGACTAATTTTGAGTCAAATTTTTTTTCTTTCTTTTTTTTTTTTCCAGAAGATTTGAGGATACAGAGAACATCCCAATCTCCGTGAACTTGGAGCATGTAAAGCGCAAGGAGTATAATTTGTTGCAAATTAGAACAAATCCTCCCTCTCCTCAATGCTTTTCTGCCACAAGAAAAACCGCCACCCCTTCCAAATCCAAACTCATGGTATCTAACTTTTCTTTTTCTTTTTATTTTTCCTAACATTTATAATAAAATAACGCATTTGGAAAAACATAGTTAGAACTGCAAGTTAAATATAAAAATAGAATTGGAAAACAAGTTATACATGTAGAAAAGTTGGTTGCGGTTCCAACAATGATCTCAATTACTCTAAACGCTTGCCTAATATTTTACAATTATATTTTTAATTTTTTTTTTGGCTATTATTATTTAGGAGAGAGGGATTCTACAAGAGCAGAACAAGCAGACACTTGTAGGTAAAGAGGAGTTTTCCATTGACAAGAACAAAAGTGCGTCTATTGTTGAGTCAAGAGAAGCTAGAACTTTGGACGTATTTTGGTTTCTGAAGCCTTGCACACTATCCACCTATAATAATGCTTGAAAAATACCATAAAAAAAAAAAAGATTATCAAAATCCAGTCTTTTAAATTTTTTTTTTCTTTCCCTCTTGCCTTTTAAATTCATTTATCTCACTTGCCTTTTCCCATCACAACCCTTTCCCTTTCATTCATTAATTCATGCTGTTGTTGGTAAAATTGTATGTAAAAAAAAAAAAAAAAAAGCAATAATTTGTAGCCAAAATTCGTTTATTTTTTCATGAATAAAAATGTATTCTTTTTTTATATCCATTGGTTATCTTAACGATGAGCTTATCTTTTTTGAACCATTTCTTTGTTTCTGATCTCAACATTTTAATCTCAATTGATGCAACACGTGAATGGTCATGCTTTTCAAAATATAATATTGTCATGCTCATATGAAACGGGTTTTCTTCTTCCTTTAGCCAATAATAAGACAAGTGTTTGTTCAACAGACCCCCCCTGTCACGAGCCTCACGCCCAAACACATTTAGGAGCCACTTGGTGCTTATATATTTATGTCTTTATTATGTCTTCCTCGAAATATAATTTACGTACTTTTTACAACTCCATTTTATTAATATACAATTTCTCCTATTGGTATTGCAAAGTAATTTATTGATTGGTTTTAAATATGCAAAAAAATAAATAAATAATTTTGACTATATTCATTGTTTTGATAACTTGTATCTTTAGCGAAGAATAATAATAATTAAAGAAAACAAAACCAACTAAAAAACTTCAAAAAATCGGTTAAAGATAAAAATCAACCATCGTCGGTCCGACCACCTATGAATTTTTGATATAGATAATACATATAAGATAAAGACCAACAAAGTCAGGGTTTTTAATAACTTTTTTTTCCCTATAAAGTAGATTTTGATGGATTTATTTTTTCCCTATAGATAATACATTATCTTTTGTTTTTCACTACCAAATACATTAAATTTGGACTAAATAAAAGGCTTAAATCATTGCCTTTTAATGGATTATAAAAATATCTTGGCTAGTTATTACAGTCAAAAACCAACCGCCATAAAACGATTGTTGTAGATCAAAAATCGACCCATTCTCTGTCTATTTGGCCGGCGTTTGGTTCTGCTTTTTCAAAACAGACCGCCGATGAACACCAACAAAGGAAATACTCTAATGGGCATGAACACATCACACAGGTGATTTTTGGGTTGATTTAAGAAAGACATGCGTAATACTCGGAAGAATAAACTAAGAATTAAAATAAAAAGAAGAAGAAGAGGAAGGACATGTGTCAAACAAATGCATTAAGCAGCCGCAATAGGATCAAAAAAGGCATAGGAATGAACAATAAGAAACTTCCAAATCTCGAAAGGCTAAAACCATAAAAACAGCAACCACTCTATTCAAACGCCATGCTGATTTTCGCTGTGAGTTTTTGGACTTTTGGATGCAAACATAACCTTCAAAAATACCATGTTCTTGTTCATATCTTGATTTTTCTTTTCCTCTTGAAAAGACACATCTGATTTCATTGAAATCATAATATACAAAATCTCTACAAAAAGCCCTCTTGTGACACATCCATAATACCATTTATTCTTCTCTCTTCATCTCAATTCATTAGACACAAAAAAAAAAAAAAGAATTCCTAAAACTATAAAATGACTTCTTACAAATGCATGAAAACATTTATTATACATCATTCCACAATTTTTTTTATTTTTATTTTTAAAGACAACATGGAAGAACTAATATATCCAATGCAAGATTACTACCAAACAAAACCAAGACAAAAAAAATATAATATATGAAATTTCTCCAAACAGACTCTTACTTTAATTTGCATCAAGTTAATAAGGAAAAAAAAAGCATAAAGAACAGAAAATATAATAATCTCTATAACATGCCAGGGAAATTAAATCATTCTCATTTTTATTTATCTTTGGCAATTTGTTTACATATAATTCCGCCACTAAAATTAAAATTAAAAAAAGTTCAACAACATATAGAAGATTAGAACAAACTATTATATAGCCCACACAAGATCAACACCAAAAACAAAATCCAAAAGGAAAAAAACTTGTGGTTGTGGAAACTATAAATTACATTGGGAACGATGATAAACAAGCTAAGCTACCTCGACCGTCGGATGCAGAAGATGTGACGCAAGATCCAGGACCAAATCCGGCGGGCCCGGGGAAAGGCCATGGCGGCGAAGGGGCGGGAGTCACGGCGGAGCTCCTCTAGGGTCCGGACGAGCAGGCTCAGGTGCCGCGGCGGAGGAATGTACAGAGTCAGCGGTAGCGCCGAGAACGCCGCCGAGAAGAAGAACTGCAGCATTTTCTCTGGTTTTTCTAGAGAGGGAAACAGTACGCAGAGTCAGAGAGTGAGAGAGTTTGGATCTTTATTTTCCCTTTTATATTTGGGCGAGTAGAAGAGGAGGCTTTTATAGAGAGAGAAATAAAAGAAATTCTGGAAAAAACAAGAGACAGAGAGAGAGTAGAGAGAGAAACGGAGGTGGGTCTGACTAACGGAGTCGTCCTTTTAGAGTTCGGGTCTTGGGTGTTTCTATCAGGATAGAAACATATTGTAATAAAATCTAATTTAACTGAATTTCGCTGAATTAGCGTCTCCGATTCCTTTTTCTCTACTTTTAGCTGTGTTTTTTTTTATTATTATTTTTACTTATTCATAAGAGATTTTCTGAATGCGTATCTTGAAAAAAAAAAAAATCACAATGCTAGTAGGATGATATTTTCTAAGCTACTAGGTTTGTATAGAAAATTGTACCTTATGATGTATTTTTAACTTGATCTAAGAATCAAAAATTTGCTCCATTGATTTGTGATTTTACCGTTGAAAAACTCTTATGAAAATAGTTTTATATGAAAGAAAAAAAAAAAAGACAATATTTTTTTTATAATATCTCAAAATTTGTTATGTTATTCAAGGAGTTACGCTTCTTTTAAGGTGTGTGGTATTGACTATTTAAGTAGAAAAATGTGAAGGCATAATGGCTCGTAATGAAGTGAAGAGCAGTATTAGCAACATTTTCTTTTATACTTTGTATATTTATCAACATAATAAAACATAAAATAAAATAGTGGATTTCACATGTAAGTGGATGCGAAGAGTGTAAAAAAGACTGAGAAAAATAATGTTGTTAACATTCCTTTGAAGTGAAAGATTATAGTACTGTGAAATGTTCCTCTATATTAGATTGTTAAGATAAAATAGGTGTAACTTGCAACGGACATTTATAAAAATAATTTTTGTAACTACCAATGGAGGAACATTGAATTGAGCAGGGTTATGTGTCCCCACTCTAATTCTGAAAATTTGAACTTTTGCTTACAAAAATTGTCAAAAAAATTTAGGTATGTTTCTTTTTTTTTTTTTTTCGTAAGAAAATTAAAATGTGCCCCAATTGGATAGTTAAAAGAGATTGTTGCTAAAAGAATGAGGAGAAACTAGGTTCCAAGTTTGGGTTAAATAGGTAACCTACGAGAAGTAGAGTTAATGACTTAAATGAAAGATAATAAGGTTCAAAAGAGGAACTAAAATGGGCCACTAGCGAGCCGAACCTTCAACATAATCCACATGTCCACAAACTATCGTTTGTGTTTTCTAAACTGCAAAGGACTTGTCGGCCGTTTAGAATAAAATCAACGTTTTAGTTTAAATACTATAGCATATAAGATATAAGAGTTATGTTATAGCTTTTTATTATAATACATAAGAATGTTATACTATTAAAAGTTGTCACTGATGGTTACACTGTTTTAAACGGTCTTTTATCTATTAAGATAATTACTATATCATTAAAGATATTTTTAAAATATTTTAAATATTGTGTTAAATTTTAATGTCATAATAATAATTTTTTCGACAAACAACATGTCCTCCGCTAGACTTTGGACGTTCTCTAAGAAGCCCACAAAAGGCCCAATATTTTCTCGCCCATTCCACAGCTCGGCCCATACTTTCGTTTTCCTCGAGCTCTCTACTCTCTCGGCCCTAATCGCGAAAGACCACCTTCTTTGTGTCATTTTTCCACGTCCTGTTTGGCCACTCAGGAAAAAAAAAAGTATATCTCCAACACAACGAAAGCTTTCTAGGGTTCTTCTGTGAATCCCGATTCCGAAAATGGCGTTCGCTGGTCGCATGAGATCGAGCTTCTCTCTCGTCTCGAAGCTTCTGAGATCGGATTCTCTCTCCGCTGCCAATGGATCGGCTCCCCAAAGAGCCCTACTTTGCCCTACTTTCTCCGATTCCAAGGTAAACTTCACTTCGAGAAATCAGAGAAAACAAGAGTTTTATTTCACGTTATTTTCCATTTCCGGTCTCGTCGATTATGTCGAAAGCGTTTTCATTTTTGATTTCTCTGAAAAAGATCGAATTTTTTGAGAATTTTTATAATTTGATTTAGCATTTTTTGAGGAAAATAGTAATTGTGGAAATTCTTACTAACCAAAGTAGAGACTTTGTGATTTCCAATTAAAACAAGAATGAAAATAGAGTCTTTGTAATTCTGATTCTCATATTGATTGTATGATTGAAAATCTGGGAGGGCTTTGATTTTAACCGAGAATCTTTAATATATGTTTGTTTGTTATGGGGTGTTTAGGAGTGATGTTGATTCACTATAATGTCAAGTCATCTTTTTTTATTTCTAATTCTTCCTCGCATAACTGTTGACAAAGCTATATAATCATTTTTGTATATATGATCAGAAAACATAATAATTGCATTTGAATAAAATGTAAAAAGGTATAATGTTTAAAAATCTAGGAGGGATTCTTTTCTTTTTGATTATTATGTTCGACATCCTTCAAACTTCTTCTAAATTCTAATCTGTAATGTTTAGATGCAATTCATTGTAAAGGACTCCAATTATCTTTTTTTTTTTAGTTTAAATTTTTTATTTGAGTGGTGCTTAAGTGTTTACCAACTTATGTATTAGCAGTTCTCGAGGAATTATGCAACTGCCGCAGGGAAAAAGGAAGAAAAAAAAGTCAAGGTAAAACTCTCTGTGTTTTGACGTTGGTTCTAGAACGCTATCCGGTATTTTTTTTCTTGAGCAAATCAGGAACAAAGAATAGAAACTTTCACGTGATTTGGATCTTTGTTAAGGAGACATAATACAGTCATTTGAAGAAAAGCTTGTCTTTTCTACACTGTTTCTGAAGCTTTTCAGAAATAATTTTTAATATCACATCCAAAGCTCAATCTAATAAACACGTGTAGATCAGAGCTCACTTATGCGCTGAGCTAATAATGTCTCATTACTCTTTAATCTCAGTTTTTTCATAAGTTCGTTGTCCTTTTTAATCAATTTTTTCATGTTCCCAGACCAAAAATCTTCTTTTAACAAATTGCATGTATGCAAATGTATAAACATAGACTTTTCGACCATTTTTTATCGAATGCTTCTATTTTGCAGTATGAAAGAAAGTAAAATTTATGATTCACATTTAACGAGTGTATCTTGTTCCATTGCTGTGGTGTTCCAGGTTCCTTTGGCTTTATATGGGGGTGCTGGGAACTATGCTTCTGCACTGTACCTGGCCTCAGTAAAAGCTAATGCCTTGGACAAGGTGGAGTCTGAGCTTGTTGATTTTGTTGAGGCTTTGAAGAAAAGTCCTCTGTTTTTGCAGTTTAGCAAGGATTTCTCAGTTGATAAACCTGTTCGAGTGAATGCAATCAATGACATCTGCGCTCAAGCTAAGCTTTCAGATATTACGAAGAACTTCCTGGGTATGGTTAGTTGCTCATAGTGATTTAATTGAAGATGGGTTAGTCTGTGATTTTTGTTTTTTTTGTTTTGCTTTGCTTTGCTTTGTTTCGTTTTTTTTTTTTGTTTTTTGTTTTTTGTTTTTTTTTTTAAAACAGGGTTAGTGTGTCTCTTGATTCTGTTAGGCTGTACATATTAGCATTGATGGCCTCACTGAAACATTATATTTTGTATAAAGGTATGTGTGTAATTTACACTGCTCCGTACATAGACAGGCCAGAATAGCTTCCCAGTAAAATATGTTCCAATAATAACAACCTCAGTTGAGTCACTAAATTTCTGGGTTCGTCTGTGCAAGGCTGCTGAGAATCTCATCACCTATATTACTGCTAGGCGTCGTTCACTGTCTTTATAACTCCGTTTTATATTATCTTTCTGTGGTTATAGTTGTAAAATTCTGATAAAATAGAAGTATGGTTGTGCAAAATTTTTTTTTCTTGTGTTTATGTTTTTCCAGCGTTTTGCTTTAAATATCTGTACTTCACATGGTTGAGTGGAGCTCTGAGACTCATCTACGAGATGTTAATTTTATTTGTTATATATAACTTATTGTAGTTATCCTCGCCGAGAATGGTAGGCTAAGAGACATTGACACCATAACAAAGAAATTTCTGGAGTTGACCATGGCTCACAAGGGTGAAGTGAAAGCTATTGTGACAACTGTGATTGTAAGTTCTGATTCCATGGTCTCGTTAAGTTATTTTATAATTTCTGCATAGATGCCCTGTTAAAAAATAGTTCTCTGATTAGTAAATAGGTTGCTTGAAGTTAGGTGTTACCCTATATCAAAGTGTTGGAGTTGACGTAGAATGCTGCTCACTTGAGCATAACCATTATGTGAATGGGATTTCTTTGTTGCAATCTTGTGGTGGTTGTTTATAATTTATCACATAGCTTTAAGCTTTGAAACCATGATTAGTAGTGAACTAACCGTGAGGATTTAGTTTTGGACTTCTTAGTGCCTTGACAGTATAGGTTGAATATGAAAATCATAGACTAGTCTCTAGTGAGGCTATATATATATATATATTTTCCTTGCCATTGTTTGAAACTGGGCCAGGTTGAATGTGAAACTCGTAGGTCAGGCAGGCCTCTTTACTTGGATGAAATGGTAATCATACTCAAGTTGTTAGTTATAATGTTTTGACGTTATATTGACCAAGTCTCAGCTACAGCCATATTGCGCACGATGTTAATATCAATGACATGTCATTCTTTTTTTTTCACCAGCCCCTTCCGCCTGAGGAAGAGAAAGAGTTGAAGGACACATTGCAGGAGGTAATTGGCCAGGGGAAGAAGGTTAAACTTGAGCAAAAGGTATTTACAGTGTCCCTTTCTTGCTATTTATATGATATATATATATATATGTATGTATATACATATTTTTTTTGGGGTTCGTTACCGCAACGGATTTAAACTTGGATCTCTTTTTCGTTACAGATTGATACCAGTATATTGGGTGGGCTCGTGGTTGAATTTGGCCAGAAGGTCTTCGATATGTCGATTAAGACTAGGGCTAAGCAGATGGAGCGGTTCTTGCGTGAACCAATTAATATTGGCAACCTCTAAAAACTCATAAGAACAGCCTTTCCCTCCTTTTTTTTTTTTTTGTTCTTTGTTTCTGTATCATTTTCTCTTGAAGCTTCAAGAAGGAAGAGAGGATTCTTTTTATAATTTTGGTTTCTGAAGTCTGAACCGTGTCTCACATATGGCAGTATCCGACAGGATAGGTTGCCATCAATTTGCAAATAAAAAAGCTTCATTTTCACACTTTCTTGGCGTTGTTGATCACTTGAGAGAATACTTGTTTGGATGTTCAATTTCCCTTTCCTTAGTTGTTCTTCAGATCAAGACATACATATATATTTCTCTATTTAAGAATAGCTGATGAAGTTCGTCTTTACAGAGGACGGTTCAATTTGACTTATATTTTTTTAGTCATAACGAGAAATGTTGTCCTCAAGAAAAGAACAATGGTATTGATTCATCAGATTAGACGCATGTAAATGAGGAATCAAGATCTGTTGTTCTATTTTCTTATCTTGTTGGCTATTCTTATATCTCGTGAATTGTTTAAGTATTTTTGGTATTTTGTTTCTATTTATGTGGTTGGATTTTTAAATTTAGATGATATAGTAAATAAATAATGGTAGGACAACCATCCAAACAAAAAATTAGAAAATTAGAGACAACAGATCTGGACCTATAAATAAGTTATGTTAAAAAAAAAAAAAAAAAAAAAGAGTAAATTTGTGGGGGGTTTTAATGTAGTAAAATTTATGTGGTGATAGTTCTTTTCTAAAATGAGAGACCCCAGAGTCGAATGCTAAAAACAATTACTTGCGTCTACACTCTTAACTCTTGTTTTGTGAAATAAAATAAAAATAAAATTGTGTTACAGGAAAGAGAAGTTCACATTGTAATGTTTAATCTCCTTATTTGGAGGATAATGAGCGGTAGCAGTTAAATTATGCAATGGTGAATATACAAGTCCTTTTCTTTGTTTTCTGACCTCAAAATCTCAAATTTTCAACATTTTTCCTTTCAACTTTCATCACCTTAATGCTGATGATGTCCCCTCCGGTCTGTCCTCTATAATAATGGTCCTCTATGAGAGGGATCAAAGCCGTTATAATGCAATCAGAGCAGACAAATGTATCCACCTTTTCCTCCATGTGGTTCTCTAGTACTTGCACAGACTTTTCAACTCATGATTTTTCTTTTTTATTTATTTATTTATTTTTCATTTAATTAATAGTTGAAAATTTTGTGATGAGATAAAAATAAATACATAAATAAGCAACACCTTATTAGAACTCTTTAACTATTATCATATGTACCAAACTAAAAGTGTATATGAAATTTATAGGTTGTTCAGAAATATCTTAAAATTAAGAGTTTGAGTTGAAAATATTATGACATCTGAGAAAAATACTGTTAAAAATTTAGATGATATCACCAACCATGTTTTAACCGTGGCTTCCAAACGGCATATTAATGAAACTAAAAATTGCCTACTTCGTTTGCAGACGGATTCTCAATGATCTATAGGTACATAAATCAATGCATTTTGTAAGTACAAGGTGTAAGGAAGAAAAAAGGTGAGTTGGTCTTTCTTGTCTTGCTGACCAAGCACCATATTGCTTCGTACACCCTCACAAGCATTAAAATGTACTTCCATCCATGACAGCTGTAGATATATACATGCGTGTTTGTGTGTATACATATATGTACACATATACATATATATAGCTTTTTCAAACATTTGAGTAGCTTGAGAGTTTCCTCGCTCACTTTTCCCCGGAAAACATGCAACAGTATTAGTCGTTGGCACACAACACAAAAATTTGATCAGATTTTTGTAATAACTGAACTTGGTCTTTAAGTTTTTAACCACTATGACTATATATATTAATATATACTTGTAATAAGTTCCATGATATAATATATATATATATATATATGTATATATCACACGACATGGCATTTTTTCTAGCATGTAGACATGAAAGATTAGGTAAGGAAAGGGAACTCTTGATCATGAGAAAGGTAATGTGCGCAGACAGGATAAGGAATTTTTTATGCTACATAATATCATTATATATATTTGTCTACCTAGTCTATGCCAATGTTAGTTTTAGATCTTCTGATTTGTCCAAAGATCACATATGAACATAAAGTTATGATCATTTGCTAGATAAGAGTTTTTCTTCTAGTTGAAGAATAATTTACTAGATATAGTTTTTCTTCCAATTGAAGGATACTAATAATCTATTATTTTTTTAATGTCTATTATTAGTCTATATCTTTCATCAAAAGAAAAAAATTAGTCTATATATCCGGACTATTGTGTCTCGTAATATGTAGTCATGGAAATGGTAGGAAAATTATCTTGAAAAAAGAGGAACAAATTGTCTTTAAGGCTCAAAGCATTTGCATTATTTTGAGAATCAGAGAAATAATATTATTTTGTCATATTAAATTGCAAATACAAAAAAGAAATGATAATAATAATTTAGGCTTTTCGTGAAAGAAATGAAATGCTCTACAATATACGTACATTGTTATATATTTCTCAGAGATGCTTAAAATAATGGAACAAATTAATCAATGACGTGTAGTTTTCAAATGGATTACTATTTTAATATGTAGATGTTTGATATTGTTTTGGGTAAGAATAATTTCATTATATGCATCTTGTAAACATTTTAAGCAATCAACAACAATGATGGGGATGGTCCAAAGTGGTTGTGGATAAGACCGGTACACGTATATTAGTCTTTGACAAGAAGTGAGAGAGAGATAGAGAGAGAGAACTAGCTATAAATGGAACGAATGAAAATCATTTATGAAAATAAGTTGCCCATTTCAGCTGCATAATTGTCTAAAAATCTTTTTAAAATATGTATATCTTTCTATATATATGTAACTAAATTGTCATGTAGTATACATTGGCTAATAATACAAGTTTGCCCATTTATTAACAATCAAATAAGAAAGTCTTACTACAGATTTGTCCAACTGATTTGCTTGCAACTACTCTCATTATATACTTTCATTATGTACTTGGAGGCCATTCGTTATTCATCATTTATTATTATAATTTATAATGTCATTATTATTATTTTTTTATTATTTTATTATTATTAAGATTATAAACACTAATGACCCCAAAACTTTAAGGTTTCTCTCACTTTGTCCTTTGGACTTTCAAGCCCTGAATTTTTAAAATCGTCATTTTACGTCTACACTTTCAAAGCTTCTCATTTTGTCTCATAAATTTTTTATTTTCTATCCGGTCAATAGATAGAATTGAATCTACGTGATTCGCACATGGGTCACATGTAAGGCAAACATGAGATTTTATCACTATTAAGTTTTATTTTATATTTATACTCTCACTTGAAGCTTTTTTTTTTTTTATCTAATTAAACTCTCACTTTGGAAAAGTTTGTCTGTACATTTCTTCTTATTTTAATGTGTAACTCATTTAACAAGTTGATATTGTTTGTTGATAGTTGAATTTGAATACTAAATGAGTTATGCATCAAAGACGAGGAGATTTCAGTGAATAATATCGAAAAAAATATGTATATAGACCCTTCTTAAATGAAAGTAGATTAAAAAAATGTTAAATAAGAGTGTACGCATGAAACAAAACCTGAGAGTAATAAAATTTTATTTTTGTCCTTATAGGTGACCCGTATGCAAATCACGTGGATTTAATTTCTGTCTATTTGAACAAAAAGTTGGAAAATAGGAGAAAAAATTAAGAGCTTTGAAAGTTTAGGGGAAAAATGATAATTTTAAAAATTCAAGCGTAAAATAAAAAGTTTTAAAAATTTAGATAACAAAGTCGTGACTTTTAAAATTCATAAGATAAATGAGGGAGAGATGCTAAAGTTTAGGGGCTATTAGTGTTAATAACCCTTATTGTTGTTGTCGTCGTCGTTTAGAGAATTATGTGATAAAATTAAAAAAAATACATTGATATTCTTGTAGGTAGTTTGGACTACTAATTTATATCAAAATCTTATATTCAAAACCGAAAAGATATGTAATTCAACAGAATTTGATGAGAATCTTTTGATCAAAACACAAACTATGCACTAGCAAGGCTTTTTTTTTTTTTTTTTTTTTTTTTGCATCTAAAAAGAAATCTCATGTTTATTATTATTTATGGTCTGTCAAATAACATTGCTATTGATAGTGATTTGCTCTAATTTATTAGTTGACAATATTGCAAGTTTTGACGGTTTACATTATTATATGCTTTAAAAAGACATTAAAAAGTGACATTCCATTTTTTCTTCTTTTTTTAATTTTTATAAAATGGGGTGTACATAATGTGCTGGAGATGCATGTTGGGTTGTTGTCTTAATAAATAATTTTTCAGGCAAATTAAGACTTAAACAACCAAAAACAAAACATATATACACATATTACATATTTGGGTTAACAGATTTTCCATACAGCTAGCCGAAGTGTACCAAAAGTACTACAATTGTGTGAGTGTACACACACACACACACACATAATTCTCTCTCTCTCTGATCTCTCTTTCTCTCTCTAAAATCTATATTGATACTTCCAATTCACGTGTACGTTTGAGATGAGCATGGTTGGTCTTCTTGTGTTTGACTCTTTCCTGTCTTTTTTTTTTTATGCATTTTTCTTCACTCAGAAGGTAATTATCATCTCATGATCTTTTTGTATATGAGACAGCTACACTTTTGCTTCCACTTCACATAATAATCTCTCTCTTTCTCTCTCTAACATTCTCTCCCATATTGGAGGTCCCCCTCCAATCCGTTTCCCACTCCACCCATCAACCAACAAACACATTCTCTCTCTCTCTCACCTTCACATTCATATTTTAAGCAAACCCCCCCACAACCATGATCTTCATCATCATCATCATCACCACCACCACCCCATGATTCTAGACTTATTGTTTCTCTCGTTCTTCATCTTCATAATCCATATTATAGCTTTCGTTTAAATCTTCTCCGTGAAACCCTTGCTAGTGATCTTCAAGATATATATATATATATATATATAGAGAGAGAGAGAGAGAGAGAGAAGAAAAAAAAAGGTTGTATATGTACAATATGAGGAAGCCAGATTCAATGGGAAAAGATCATGACAACAATGTGATGATGAACAGTAGTAACATGATGAACAAGAAAGATGTTGTTAATAAGCTAAGGAAAGGGTTGTGGTCTCCAGAGGAAGATGAGAAGCTGATGAGGTACATGTTGAGCAATGGACAAGGTTGTTGGAGTGACATTGCAAGGAATGCTGGTCTCCAAAGATGTGGGAAGAGCTGTCGGCTTCGTTGGATCAATTACTTGAGGCCTGAGCTCAAACGTGGTGCTTTCTCACCCCAAGAGGAAGAACTTATCATCCATTTGCATTCTCTTCTCGGCAACAGGTAATCTCTCTCTCTGTCTCTCTATCTCTGGTTGATTCAAAATATTAATTTACAACATGATATGAAAGCATAGTATCATGTCCATATGTGTGTGTGTGTATTTGCACACACACGCACATTTGGATGAGCATTGAGAGTAGCTATTCTTTGTCTCAATTCATTAATCATCCGCTTAATTTCTTCTTCCTTTGGAGCTATATCACTATTTTTAGTTCCCACAAAAATCCTGTAGTCAGAAAAGTCGTCATTACTTTCAAAAAAAAAAAAAAGTCGTCATTTAGCTGGCATTTCTCTGATGTTTAGTTTAACTGATGGGCAATTTGGAAAAAGGGTTCTAACTATTACATTAGTTATCACTGTAAACAGCATGCTATAATTTTTAAATTAAAATTGTTAGTTATAACAGTTTTTTCAAAAAGGCTGAAGCTTATCATGTTATACAAATTTAGAGTTTTATATATATACAAATTAGCTTATAGTAATGCATTGCCTGAATTGGGATAGCAATATAAGCTTACATTAGAAATTTATAGCTTAGAAATATATATATATATATATGTGCAATTATTATCTAACTGTTGATATATGACTGAGCTCCTATATATGCATAATTGCTTAGCTAATGTTAAAAAACTCAACAACATGACACAAAATAGATCAGAAGCCTAATCAAGGAAACACAAAGAAAGACAAGTACTTTTCTCTCTGTCGGCATGGTCTCTGAATTATAATTTTCTGATCACTCTCCCTATAGCGAGTGCTTGTTAATGTAAACTACTAATGAGTAAAATTATTGCATAACATTTGGTACAAATTAATCATATTGCTTCTAGGTTCAGCATCATTCGTATATATATATTTCTAGTTTAGTTTGGGCCCTCATTAATTAAAATTTGTTTAACTGGTTTTGGTTGTTAGTTTGATTTAAGTGTTTTCTATTATGTTCCAGCTGGACATTAGAAAGATATTGGGACCATTACTTCATGTGTTGCATGTGTGTGTGATGCAACGAAATTAAGAAGATAGAATTTTACAGATCTAACCTGGATGGAGAATTCAAAAATCCACCTAAAAAAATCTCTTAAAAGAAAAAATCTTTAATTAGGAGAAAAAAGGCTCAAACTTTATAACTCTTATGAGGCTTATAAAAGTATTTACAACCTTTCAATAGAACAATAGTAAATACTCACTTAAATAAACAACAAATTAAACCAATAGTGATATACTAAAAAAAAACAAATCTAAAATATAAAATTGACTAACATAGCTGAATTCTGAATTCTCCTATATCAGTGTGTGAATATCAACTTTAAGCCAAAACTGACTGATCATGAGGTCATTCCTTGTGAAACTACCCAAGTAATTAAAGACCATGCAGATTCGTGGATATATATATATATATATATATATATATATATATTAAAAGCCATAATAGAAGAGCCATGCTTTTCTCAAAATTAAAAAAATTAATTAATAAGAGTTACTTTTCCTTCTTATTTGTTTGATATTTAGACTTCTCTTATTTAATCTTTCATTAATTCTACCATATACGTGCAATTCAGGTGGTCACAAATAGCGGCTCGTCTTCCAGGAAGAACGGACAACGAAATCAAGAACTTTTGGAACTCCACATTGAAGAAAAAGTTGAAACTACTCAACACCTCTACATCCTCATCTTCCCCAAACGACAGCCATTCATCCGCCGACCAGCCCATAGATCATCACCATCATCATGTCAACATCGACGGCCATGATCCGAAGATCATGCCCATGCAATGCGGAGACAATCATGATCACATGATCATAGCGACTGCCGTGCACATGGATTCATCTTGCTCATCGTCAACAATGTCCATGCAAGCCAGTACTACTACCACCACTGCTACTACCACCGCTTGCGCCGGTAATGACAAGTACCACTTTGAACCTTTCTATAATGTGGTTGTTCACTGTAGTGGCCATGACATGAGCCATGCAGATAGTAATTTGCTCAACGTGATGCCCACATGCTTATCACAAGTTGGGAATGCGGGATCAGACGTACTAGGAGGATTTGATCATCATGTGAGCCTTGGTGATTATGGGGTTTTGGAAAGTGGTAATAACAATAAAATGGGGCAATTTGAAATTAGGGATTTTTCTCTTCCTCCCTTGGAAAGTAGAAGCAATTACAACATCGAAGAGAATAAAAATAATAGTATTATTTTTCCTATTGATCATATCAAGGGAAGTAGTACCATTAGCGGTCGTCATAGCAACAACAACCACTTCATGAATAATAGTAGTGGTGCTTGCTTTAATATGGCTGACAACTTTAAGGGAGAAGGAATATTGGGGTTTGGAGGTAATATTGGGCAATTTCAAGGAGAAAACTTAAAAATGGGAGAATGGGATTTGGAGGGTTTGATGCAAGATATATCTTCCTTTCCTTTCCTTGATTTCCAAGCTTAACATGGCCACGTGTACACCCCTTTCTTGGACCATATCCTCACCCCCGTTTTTTCCCTTTCTTAGTCATCATCCTCTTAAATATTTCTTCTTCCTCTTCGTTAAAGCTTCATTCATATTGTCAAAGAAGTTTTTGGCAATATTATTATTATTTTGGAGAATTTTAAAATGGAGAGCAAATAGAAAAAAATCTTGTTGGTAATTGTGCATTCTGGATACACCAGACAGTTCAAAATTGTGTAGTGCCCAGAGATACCCTGTTAAAAAAATTCTCCCACCTTTTTTATTCATTTTTAAGTTTTCGATCATATACACCGCGGCCTCTCTCCAGACAAAAACCCCATCCCAGTTTTCTATTTTCCTTCTTGGTCTGTCAAAAGTCCTTTTTTCTTTGCTTTGTCCATTGGATTTTCAAAGAGGTATCATGAGATCATGTTGGCAAGGTCAGTGATCTACATAGCTAGAAGGACATGGGAAGGTTAGATTTCTTAGGCAGAGACCTTTTCGTACGTATTTTTGATGTTGGCATTTGAGGGCAGTTTGGTCATTTTGCAGGAATTGGTTGTTGGTGCATTAATAATCATCTTTCCATTATTGAAGAGAGAAAAAAAATTGTGAGTAATGTATACTATACATAGGAACTAGGCATAGAAACTTAGAAAAATAATAAGATATTTGTTGGTGAAATTGTTTCCTCAAGTACAAAAGAGAATAATATCTAGGAAAGAAGTTGTGAAAAATGGCCAATATGAGAAGAAATGTAATTTTACAGTATATAATACATATTGTGTAAAGATACTTTCATCACAACCAAAATATACTCTCTCTCTCTCTATATATATATATATAGATATACACACATATATATTCTGTGCTCTTCCATTGACTCATATTTGCTCTTGAAGTTCGTATATTCTCTCAAATATAATTAACGTACTCTTTTCTCTGAAACTAACTGGATTGTAAGCCGAAAACTACCGGTGTATATTTGGTGAACATACATACATACATACATATACATACATTGCATGCATATTTAAGCTACTTCTGTACATCCATATATAGAGATATGCCTATATACAAATGATCAACATTAGAAAGTAGGATGAAAATATATGGAGGAGGAAAAAAAAATGCTCATATTTGCTCTTGAAGTTCATAATTCTCTCGAATATAACCACTGCATTCTCTTCTCTGAATCTACAAATGAATCTAATCCAAAAGCTATACACACACACACACACATATGCGGAACATATATGCATACGTATATATATATATACATATACATATAAACACGCATATTTAAGCTACTTCTATACATATACATATGACTACAACGTGAACACTAAAAAATATAACAAGAATAAATGGAGGAGAAAAAAAATTGACACGTCGCCTGAGAGATTCGAACTCTCGCGGGGAAACCCCATGTACTTAGCAGGCACACGCCTTAACCACTCGGCCAAAGCGACCGTGCTGTTTCATTCTCTAATATTTACTATATTATAATAGGATGTTGGGCCAGCCCATGCCACTCTAGGGCCGAACTGTCAATTGTAGATTGGGCCTAGCAACTGTGGTGCTTTCTCGGGATCAATATAACAAATTCAGCCATCAGTTTTTCAATGTTACAGTGAAAAAGTTTGAAATATGGTTCTTTCAAAAGTGATCCCCTGATCTATCATAAAAAGTTTAGAATACACGACTCTTAAAGAATAAAACGACAAAATTTACCGCTGGTATAATATTTGATCTCCGCTTCCCTCTCTCTATTCGTCTTTGAAGTCTTCGTTAGAAGCCAATCCCTTCTTTCGTTTTGACCCAATTCCAGCACAACTGTGATCGAGTTGTTTGTGTTCTTTTAAATTTATTTGCGGTGTTTGTAATGTTAAGCTAAATAAAAGTAAAATCATCTTTTTACCATTGAAAAGTGACATGTTTTAAAAATAGTTATTAATACTAGTCTTTCTTATTTTATCTCTTAAACATTAAAAATCACCACTTTACCTCCTTAAATATTCAAAACTTCTCAATTTGTCCCTTGAATTTTCAAAATCACCATTTTGACTCTGTTTTAAACTTCCTCATTTTTTTTCCTATTTTCTAATTTTTCATTCAAATAGACATAATTAATTCCATATGATTTATATATGGGTCACCTATAAGAACAAAAATGAGATTTTATCGCATTTAAGTTTTGCTTTCACATTTACACTCTCGCCTTATGCAATTATTTCTTTTATTTGAGCTCTTATTTAGAAAGGATTTGCCTGCATATTTTTTCTCATTTTTAAAACTCATTTAATAAGCTGATATTGTAAGTTGATTTCTGAATTAAATACTAAAGAAAATGAGTTATATATTAAACATGAGGAGATATCGGCAAACAATATTAAGAATAAATGTGCATATGTACCCTTATTAAATAAGAGCAGATAAAAATACATTCAATGAGAGTGTAAATATAAATAAAACCTAAGAGATAAAATCTCATTTATGTTGAAAAAATAATACGCGGCGGAATTTTAAAAATTTTAAATCAGAGTATTTTTCAAAACACAAGTTTGACATGCTATATGTATAAATCAAGGACAAAATTGTAATTTTAAAAATTTAAGGGTAAAGTGGTGATTTTTAAAGTCCAAAAGCAAAGTGAGCGAGACCCTAAAGTTTAAAGGTTATTGATGTTGATAACCCTTCAAAAATTCTAGAGAAAATGGTATGACTGAATTAATGTCTATTAGAAATGGTATTAGGACTAATTAACTCGCTCTTTGGTATACATCACAAACCACGTGGCCCTATTGGAGAAGTCATTGCCCCCATTTGAACATAAGAGGCAATGTTATTCATAAAACTTGGTTTAACCCTATTGGAGAAACTTTTCATTGCAATGTTTTTCCTCCTCCATTGAATTTGGAGGAAATTTTTCTATATTTGATCCGGGGGAGTATTAATGAAAAAGTTTGTGCTGTGTCTATATATTTTGCCTCGTGATGCGTGTAGTTCTTATTCATCTTAGTGGTGCTTTAGCTAAGGTGAGAAAGGCTCTGAACTGTAATGAGGAAAAGAATGGAAAGAAAAGGGGTCAGAAAATCAAAGAACCCAAGGTTAGATCTACTATAGTGAGCAAATGCAAAGGAATATATTTTGTGATGATTATGATCTTGGTACTGATCAGTAAGTGCAATTCATAATGTCTTGGTATAAAAACAAAAGCTAGCTAATAGCTAGTCTTCCATTAGATTTATATCCCAATATATATATATATGTATATATGTAATATATAAATATACATACATATGTGTGTCTATATATATATATATATCTCTCATCATGGCCACACATTGCCACACCCTTCTATCTCAATCAATTGTTTCCCTTTGAAAGAAAGCAATATTATATCATTTTAATTAACTTTTGCAGTTTAAGTTAGTGCTTGTTAGTCTTCTCTTTCTACCCATTACTAGTATTAAAAAACTAAAGATCATTATTCATACCTGGCTAGTCGGCCTATTGATTAGCACTAGCCATCACCGACTGAAATTCGCTTTGGACAAACATGTATTATAATCATATTAGGAACCTACATAATAATTCGAAAGGAATCAAAGCCTTGAATTGCACCTCACCCAACTTCAAGAAATTATTTTGCAACATATATACCCCCAGAAAATAGAAATTTTTTTTGGGATAAAGAGAGAACTGAGAGATTGAAGCATATTTTATATAAGAATTTAATATCAATATTCTAGATGGTAATTAACCCATTATCATTTGAGTAAAATACATAGATGGATGCAACAATAATAATAAGTAGAATGCAAAAAATGTTAGATTTTTGAAATTTTTTGAAGTAAATATTAAGTTTAAAAATATTTGTAATAAATGTCAAATTTACAATGTAAACAATTATGTTAAAAAGAAGTATTTATATTATAAATAAGGAGATAATTCATTATTTACACCACAAATATATTTATTGTGTAAAGAAGAATGATTTACACAATAAATAAAAAGATAAATAAATTATTTACATTACAAATTTGATATTTATTGCAGCTAGTTTTTGAAAAAGTTACACTTTCTATTTCTGAGTAATTAATATTTTGGTTGTGTCAACTAGGTAGCTAGCAGATCCAAGGCCAGTCCCTTTAAATGCCTATGCTTGTGTGTGTATATATATAATATTTAATTTGAAGATGGTATAATTAATTAATTGGTTAGATCTATGTACATTAGGATGAAAGATAAAGGGAAACATGTATACTTATAATAAACGAAGGGGCAAAGCGTGCTTAGTTTGTTATGATGCCTAAGATGCAAAAAGATAGACTTTTCGGTGTAAAGCAATTGGAAATGCGCAAAAGAAAGAAAGAAAGAGGGTCTCCCATAATTCTCGGATTAGATTTCGTTGTCTAGCACTACTTCATGGCTCCACTCATGATCTCCACCGGTTAGTCTCCTATATAATTGACCATGGACTCAAAGATTTTGCCAATTTGATTTTCTTTATCTTCTTTTTATTTATTTATTTTTTTTTAATTTTCATCCATTTATACAGATATTTAGAATAATATTTAAGCTGCTAACTTTTCGCATGTGTCTATAAATTTTGTGTTTGACTTTTGTGCGTGCTATTAAGGTGACTCTTGTCCCATATTAATAGGAGTAAAGTGCTCTTGTGGTATTTAAGTTATTTGATACCAGTTCTTTTTTCTCTTAGTTATACATGTATTTGTGTATATATATTACTCTGCGTATAATACACTCATTCATTGCCTTACATAATGTACGTACCTCAATCTAATCCGTAGACTGAAGAATATTGGATAGGGAGATCAACAATCAACTTTATACTGTATTCACTTCGTGCAAATATAATGGTGAAATCATTGTCCTATACAAATTTTCTTGATCGTATATACGTATATGTACTCATCATTTTTCAGCCTTTACTACTAAGCAAAGCCCTAGTAGCACTATTCAATGATACTACTAATAATAAAGACCTAGGAGCACTATTCTTGGATTGGATCCACCAACATCATAATTATATATATCTGTATATATAATCCTAAAAACCAAGCCATATCCCCACCTCCAAAAACAACTTTTTCTCTCTTTAATTATTAACCCAACTTCCATTTTATATCCCCTTTAAAATCCTTCCAAAACCCTCAACGTTTATTTCACACTACATCAAGATGTCTCCTCTCTCACTCTCAAATCCCTCCAAAACCCTTAAACGTTTTTTTTTTTTCTTTTCCCTCTTCACCAAAAAAGACAATTAAATGGATCACCATCACCATCATGATCATCACCACACGGCAGGTGATCCAGACCAAGAAACCAGTAGCTTGTTCCACTCCTACCCTTGTGCATACTTCGTTCAAAGCCCCTCCACCGTCTACTCTTCCCACCCCGACGTCCGAAACAGCACTGCCGCCGCCGAGTCTACCTTCCACTCCCCGGCACGACAGGACACGAACCCGATAATCCTCCGCCACGATTACTCCTCCTCACGTGGGTCGAACCACTACTTCAACTTGCACCATAAGAAGAATATCTCCTATGACGCCCGTAGCCATGAGACCGAGATAATTAATAACGATGTAGAGCTGAACCGTCTGATCATCGCGGACAACACTAGTACTACTGTCCTTGACCACCATGACAATGATGAAGATGAATATTATTATGGAGGAAAAAATAGCAAAGGGTGGTGGAAGAGGAACTGTTCATATCGGAATTCGGATCCGAGTGTGTGGATTTGTTTGCAAATAAGTTGGAGGTTTTTGGTGAGCTTGAGTGTTGCTTTGCTTGTTTTCTACATTGCTACAAGACCACCACCACCTAAGATCTCCATTCAGGTAAAATTTTAAAGCCATTTATTTCCCTCTTAAGCTGAATTTCATGTAATTAAAATTTACGACAAGCTCTAGCAACTTAAAAAAAAAAAAAGATTCAAGACAATAAGCATTCCTTTTTGAATCGTGGAAATATAGTAGTAATAATGTGGAAACGACAAGCATATTGCAATTGTCAGTCTGTTTTTTTTTTTTTTTTTGGTAGGGTGCAAATTAATACTTTACTGACATTGAAAAGTTTATTATGTACTTTGTGAGATGTAGGGGTGTTTGGTAGGGGTGGAAACTACTCCGTTTTCACCACAAACTCAATTATGAACAGTAAAAAGTTCTCACATGTTACAGTAACAATAAAAAAATTTACTACAGTGTAAAACTCTCATATGCTACAATAAAAGTGGTTCCTACTATTGGTTCTCACCACTCTTTCAACACCCACGTAACTATTCCTTTTATTTTTTATATGATTTTAATTTTGAATTGTAAAATGGTAGAGTATTTTTTTTTTTTTTTTTGTCGTCAACCACAAAATCCTCCTTTTTCGTGTCCTGTAGTTTCACAGGTTTGGAGGACTACATTTCGATATATGATTGGAGTAGTTGGACATGTACAAAAGATAAAAGAAAAGGAAGAAAAGAACTCGGAGCTTAAGTTGAAGGCAGCAATAACTGTTAAATTAAGGGCAGTTTTTGAATGGAGTATGAAAAATAATTTTATACCCCACTAGTAAAACTATTTTATAGGTATAAAAAAAGACATAGTGCGTACTGTAAATTTTCCCCACTACACATTAAAAAAAAAAAAAGAGGGAATCAAGAAATCTCCCCTTCTAATTTACTTTTTTTAATTTTGTATTATTCTTTTTTAGAATTCTGAGTTTTAAAAGCAGCAGCAACAACAACAACAATAATAAAGGTTTATGCTCTTCAGAGCGTTCAACTAGATCATATTTTCCTCTAGTTTTCCCTTGAATGTGAGAATAATATTAAATTGAATTTGGGCCAAAAGAAATTCAACTGGGCGTCACTATCAGAACGGGAGCCAAAGGCCCAATAGAAATTTAGTTTGGCCTCCAAAATCTGTGGAAGGTCCAATCATGCAACATGCCCAAATGCTTTCATCTTATTTCTTTTGGAAATTTTCATAAATGACATACTTAAGAATTACTTTTTATAAATGTATGTATATTTATTTTTAGCATGACTTAATATGTAATATGGATGGTAGTGTGGCTTAAATTTACACAACTTTTAAAAGCTTTAGATAACATGTAATTTTCTCCCTTCTCTTTGGGTGTCAATTTTAACCAAATTATATATATGTGATTATGCAATTTGCAGATGGGGAAAATTGGTGAGTTTGTGCTCGGGGAAGGAGTGGATACCTCGGGTGTTATAACAAAGATATTGACTTGCAATTGTTCTTTGAATCTAATAATAGAGAACAAGTCTAAGCTCTTTGGGCTTCACATTCATCCGCCAACCATGGAAATGTCCTTTCAGCGGCTCACTTTTGCATTTGCCCATGTAAGTAACTACCATTATTCTTTACCGAACTCTTATGGTAGTTAGGACATACATCTTCACTCTATAGATCTTATTATTTTATTTTAACCATTGGAGTGACTTTTAACGCTTTAATTTGTGATTCTACACATTAAAAATTTACAGCACACAACGAAGAACTATTTCTGATCATAAATCAAACGGCTAAATAGTTAATCCAATGGTTAAAATATAGAACCTATCGATGAAGTCAAAACACCTATCCTGCCGTATAGTGTTTTCTTATTGACGAGTTAATTGGGGAGAATTAGGTGGTAGGGAAAGTATTAATTATATCATATCATAAATTCATATTAATATTATATAGATGCAAAAGTATACAAACTTAAATATGAAAGTCTAAAACTGTTTAGCTTTGAAAGCTTCTTTTGTAAGTTTAACCGTATTATAGATTTTTTTTCCTTTTACCTTGTGCCACAATCACTGGCAGAGCCAGGTGGGCATGTGCCCCCACTCATTTTTAAAAATTTAGATTTTAACTCCTAAATTTGCAATTTAAAGTTTCAATTATGTCCTTATTTTGAAAAAGACAATTACAATCGTGCCCTCATGGAATAATTGATATATATTTTTGTGCCCCATAAAAAACTGAAATTTGTTGCAGCAACCTTATTTCAGAAGAAAAATTATAATTATGACTTACTCAATTATGTTTATTTTTATAATAAAATACTTTCTAATTTTTACATAGTACCTCCACTAAGAAAAAGCTCTGATTCCATCACTTGCCACAATAATTATGAACATTACACAGTTAACTTACATCATAATCATATTAGAATATAAAATTATTAATTTAACAGAATCTTAGTAAAAATGATCAAAATGTGACGATGTATGACTTCATAGTACCAATACGGGTTGATCTTTTATAACTACTATGTGAAAGTGAAACATGTGCGTTTGTAGGGTCCAAAGCTATATGCAGAGAGTGGGTCAACTGCAATCCCATTGTACATAGGAACAAGAAACAAGGCAATGTACGGAGCAGGAAGAGAGATGGAGGACATGTTGGAGTCTGGACCAGGAATGCCATTGATGATTGGTATCAAGTTTACCTCAAGTTTCCGAGTTGTCATGAACCTTGTTAAACCTAAATTCCATCACCAAGCTCATTGCTTGTTGCTGCTTCGCAAGGTTTATGACAAAAGGCACCGGACTCAGTTGTACAATAGTACATGCACTATCACATGATATCTCACCTCCATGAAATTTAATGCTAATTTATTATATGAAGACTTCTCTAGCAGTACCGGTGGTGTATGTTTTGAAGCTATTAAATTTAGACAAAACAATTTTTTCTGTAGATCTAATGGCTGAAGAACAAATACCAACCGGTGGGTATTGTTTTAGTTTCTACCAAAGAAATTTCCTATTTTATATTTATATATATATTGCATGTTTATATATATACATATATATGGTGGATCCATTATGAAACCAGGAGGCGAAAAAAAGATATATGGTGATTTTTGTGGATATGTGTGGTTTTTGGTAAATTACAAGACAATAAGGATTACAGTAAAATTAGCACCTAGCTTTAATTTGTAAGTACGTTTTACTACAAACGATAGTGTATAAATAAATTGTATTTTATGTATCACAAATAATGTTATCAAACTGCATGGGGTTTCTGAAAGTCTCACCACCTATTCTTCTTTTTTCTTTTTCTTTTTTTGACCAATTTTAATTTTCTGATCTCTTTTTACAATTAGAAGACAACATTGGCGATTCTTCAAACGATCAAAGAGAGACAAGTCGTTTTCAAGGCAAGTCCTTTTTTATGGACTTATAACTAAAAGTCTAAACTAATACATAAATTTCCAAATGATATCTTCTCCTTGTTTGCATGAGTCAAAACGAGTCATAAGGACGATTTGCTTTAAATAGTACAATCTCCAACGACGTTATGTTATTGTTAAGCGTGTCGTTTTCTACATGCTAAACGTTGTCGTTTATTTGTATGAGAAACATATATACACAAATCAGAAGAATGAACTACTTGTTTATAGACCGAGCTACTGTTAATCCAAATTAAATAAATCTACTCAACCAAAGATTTAATTCCTTTTACATTATGAAATAATTAATTCACTTAGCGCGATCTCACTAGATACTTAATAGAAAGCAAGAAATATAATGTTAAAAGACAAAATAGTATAACACAATATCCATATGATGGATCAATATAAGATCATTACAAACGAAATCAGCCGAAAATTGATTTGAACAAAGATTTTATATACGGCCTAATTTCATATTGATCGCCTTCTATTACTTTACTAATTTTGACAATGACTCTTTATAAGAGCATTTAGTAACTTCGTTCAAAAAATGTTGTTCGAACTACAGTATAAAGCTCTCATATATTACAATAAAAATTGTTTCGACTTTTGTTTTTAACTATATTACTAAACACACTTATTGTAATTCAATAGTGTTTATTGTAACATTATTTTTTTTATTATTAATTTCAACATGAACAAACGAGAAAACCAAACCTGTAGCAACAAAAGAAGAAAGCAGCATATCCCTGCACAAAATCTAAGTTCACTTTTTAAATAGTCCCAAAAGCTGATCGACCGACCAAAAAATCTTGATATTGTAAGCTTGCATATGAGTGGGTGAATAAGTGCTCATGTTGCCATCCTTGTGTTCTTTAAAATGAGTGTCTTGTGGCCGACCTAATAAAACGAAATATCCAATCAAAAACCAAGTAAAATTTTATACTAATTATCTCTTCTTGAATATTTCTAACTTTTCTTACTATATATACTTCTAAATTTTTCTCGATATTTTATTATGTAATTTATTAAGAAAATGATCAATTAATTAATATATAGCAAGCTACCATTTAAATTTTGTCACTGACAACGATATAGTTAGGAGAGCTTGTATAAATTATAATGGCTAATTTTGTTTTTGGTTGACTACCCAAATGTGCATAAAAAGTTCAATTTCCAACGTTATTATTAGTAATCCTCATTAGTGATCCAATAGCTAGTGGACTCCCTCTTGAACCAGCCCATACGCTGCTGTCCCTATTTATAAATATCTTGCAACCGGAAAGCCCAAAAAAGTGACGAGCTCAATGGAGTATATGAAAGAAATGCATATATACATGACACACATACACATATATAGGGGTGCAACATAAATATATAACTATATATATATATATTCACCCGGAATAGGGAACATGTGTTCATTGAGTAACAAGAGAAACATATTTCAACAGTAAAATGATACCAGGGATGAGTCAGAA
Source organism: Artocarpus hirsutus (assembly GCA_946598075.1). Lineage (NCBI taxonomy): Eukaryota > Viridiplantae > Streptophyta > Magnoliopsida > Rosales > Moraceae > Artocarpus > Artocarpus hirsutus. The sequence continues at coordinate 53,463 of CAMOHE010053047.1, read as the reverse complement.
GAATAAGTTAGGAGGTGGTCCGTGAAATTATCGAAAAAATAATTTTCTAAAAAAATAAGTTGGAAATTATGAGAAAAAGTAAATATAGAATTTTAGAATTTTAATTAGGAGAGAAATGTACAAATTATGTCACATTTCACATATGAGACTAAAAGAAAAACAAATTTCAGGTGTGGATGGATGACGCCCTACCTTAAACTGTATGTAGTTCCGCCCTCAATCTTCAATCTTCAATCTTCGCACTGCATATATACCCTTTCGGTGAATGCAAATTTAGCATGATCTCTCCTACAACTGATCATGAGTTTACAGAAAAGTTAAATAATTAACCGCAAAAAGATCATGTGAAAAGAAAAATAACAATAAAGAACAAGCATTGTTCGGGTACAAGATAAAAGCAGCACTAACATATTCGTACAAAATTAGCTGATAAACTATATAGGTGTGAAAATCAGGAAATTTCAAGTTTTTGATAGAATTATGGGTGACTATTTAATAACATATCTTCCAGATTTTTTTTTTTTTTAAGACTGAATTCATGAATTGATTCTATTTTTTTTTTTTTTTTGGTTGAAAATTTATCACATCTTTGTCCATCTCTTCCGAGCCCAAACAAGTAGAGCTTGCCTAAAACGACTGTTAAAAATCATCCTCTAATGATTAGTCAGTAGTAGTACAAATGATTAGAACTTGAAATCATATTACTTGTGTATTAACTCACATATTACCGTGTTCCTTTAATCCTTAAGCAGTACCAACATGTGAAGTCTAGAGAGAGAGAGAGAGAGAATAAGATCATTAAATGGACCTAACAAAAAAAGGGCGACAAAAGATAATAAAAAAAATAATAACAAGAGATATACTAGTTTAGACTACGTATGCAATATACGCTAATTTGTAGAATGCGTGTTGTGTTGTAGTCAGCTGTGGGGTTAGTATAAGTCTCCAAATGTCGTACGTACATATAAACATACGTAGGAGAGAAACCTCTTTAGTCATTAATTAGCAATATATATCTAATTATACAATTAATATATGGTAAAGAGGACTCATATATGAAAAGGAAAAATCATTTTTTATGAATTTTTTAATATATTGTTGTCCTTCATGAACGGAAGTGTTTGCTTATAATTAACTGCAGTGGTCTTTTGGGGATATCTCCAATTAATTAACTAAACAATTAATTAATTAAACTAATTGATTAATGGAATTTTCACATTAAAGTACGAACACACACATGTAGTGTTATCATTTTCAGAAAATTAATTCATCATGGAGCAAGTCATAAATAACACACTCTGGGCTTTTAGCTAGTACGTACAATGTTCCTGATTAATTAGAAATGATGTATATGAGTATCAAATTGATTAACTAAGTTGTTTATTGATCACTTCTGGATACTAATTGGTCAAGCATTTTTTTCATGCATGTTGCTAGAGGCTAGAATTTGGACTTTGTACCAATAAAAAAAAATTAATACATAAACCGATTATAGTACTAAAAAATTTAATGGTATTATATATACCAGTGATATTTTTGTACGATTTACCGAAAGCGGAAAGAATCTCCCTTTTATTATGCCACATACATCACTGTGTGTGTCTATATATATATATATAAAAGAATCTCATGGTCAGACCACTATGAGGAAGGAAAAGGAAATACATTGTCATTCTTATAATTTATATATTTATATATCATACACTCAAATATATATAAAACGAGAGGATCTTATAAATTTAATTTGAGTCCAATGGCATCCACCACCTTCGAGTTGGACTAAAATAACGGATCCCAAGTCCGGCGGGTCGCGATGGTATTTTTCGTACTTATTTTGTAAATCGAAATGATCTCTCTCTCTCTCTCTCTCTCTCTCTCTCTCTCTCTCTGCGTATTATTATGCCTTTGAGGTTTGATATCAATATATTGGCAGTTAAATTTGCTAAATTATTCCAATACAACAATTGATAGTATAAATGTGATTCAAGTTATTTGGTCGATTAGCTGTAAACTGAAACTAAACGCACTTTGTTACTTTACTCCTATTACGTTCAAGGTTTCTCACATTTTTTGTTAAGGTAAAAGGTAAACAAGTTGTTTAACAGTCTTGCCTCTAGTGGTGTTTATTTTCTTGTAACGTAAGTTGTTTGGAGCAAAATTTCGTCTAACACTAATCCAATGTTCTTAGACAAACAATTGTAATTAAATGAAAAAGTATGCTATATAAATTAGATAATCACTCAAAGAACACAATAACCTTAAGAAAATAATGAGAACAATGCAAGGAAATCTTAAGATAATTGTATTTAGAGTTGCCCTCTTTCCTTTCAAATTGGGAGGATTTATAGTACAAAGCAAATAAAGGAGTTCAATTCCCTAATAAATTTGAGGGTTTTTTTCCTCTCTTTTCACAATATTTAAAACATTCACCTCTTAGGTGTCTCAACTGATAATGCAATTAACATGCTCTAATTCTCTAACATTTGATGCATTTTATAATTTTTTTAATAGAAAAATGACTTTTGTTGTTGATCATTCATTTGTTTAATGAAGTTAGCTTCTTGATCTTACAACTCCTAAATGAATTTATGCTCGGGTGCTCGGGTCACTACTCGGAGCGGGCTCTAAGGACCCGAGTGCATGCTAAGGTCACTACTAGAAAGTGTGCTAAGGGCCTAAGCATGTGCTAAGGTAGACTTGAACACAAGTCACATTTTCTCATCATCAATTTTTTTTTTTTTTTTTAAGGAAGAGGAGAATATCTAAGATTCATTACGTACAGCACTCCTAAATTTGCAGATAAATTATATTAATCTAATATTACGTTCCTTTTTCCAAGCGAAATCTTGTTCAAAATTAAGCCTCTTAATTATATTCAACAACAAGAAAAGTAGTGCGATCAACTTTTTTAACACTAAAAGAAAGGGGAATTAGAAAGCGAATTACTTATAATATAAACATGGCACAACATTAACAAAAGGATTAAGTGCATGCCACTTTGTTGTGATTTGATGTAGTAGAACTTAATTGTCAACTTTGTGATGAATGGAACATAGTGGGAGAGAACTATAGAGAATGCGCAAAATTAGTTCATGTTGAGAATATTATTTAAATTAAACAATGTTATCTCAACAGAAAGAGCAACAATATTGGCGGATGGGGCAATTTCTAGATATACTATTATATGCAAACATATATATGTATATTAAAACTTGATCAATAGCTTTGATTTTTTAAGACTAGATATCACTATGCAAGCTAGCATGCACTTATCACATATATATAAATCATGTATTACACTTTCACAGCCACACGTTTCCCTTGAATTATTTCCTTCAATAAAAATGATTAGTATATTAATTAGCTAATTTGGTACACTTAAAGATTAGCTAAAGAAACAGCATGATTAGCATCATAAACTGAATGTAAAGGAATATGTTGCACAATTATACTGAGCTATAGCTACCTATATATTTTCTCCGCCTATCGCATTACATATCATTAAGTGGGGAACGGAGACATCATTTGGATTTATATAATATATAATTAACTTGGAGTCTTATAATGAACGTATTGGTGAACAAATTCTTTTGTAGCTAGACAATTAATTAAAGGGCAAAAAATTATTGTATCGGAATATGTGTGTGTGTGTGTGTGTGTCATGTACAACTATAGTGGTGATCTTTCAATGTAGTCGAGAAAGGTAGCATTTGTGGCATCCACGCAAAAGTGGAATTTATCATCTTAGTTTAATTGAACCATGCGTGCCAACATTGTGGCTTCCACACGAAAGTGGGTCTCTAGTTTCGTACATATTTTTATCCTTACATGTCTTATTAGTACTCTATCTTTGATCATGAGTCACAAAGAAAGAAAAAGAGAGAAAAAAAAAAAAAAAAGAAGCTTTATTCAAGTTCTAGAAGCCTTTTTTTTTTTGGCTTCCTTTTTTTCTATATAATTAAACACGAGAAAATTGCATGCTCTGCCGTATTTTGTAAAAGTTATGTTTATTTATGTTACATTATCATTTATATTACATGTTAAATTGTTTCACTAAAAAACTTATGTGGCGTTTATAAAAAGTAAATCTTAAAAGACTACTTATAAAAATTCCCCGTTAAATATTGTGTCATTTTGAGATAGGCTTAAACAAAAATAGAAGATGAAAATCCAATGCCTTCTTTTTTTTTCTTTTTTTTTTCTTTTTTTTTTATCTATTGAAAATTAGGGTAATGCGTGAATTAAATGGGAAGGATAAATATCACACTATATGTGTGTTTGCCGAGCCATAAAGAAATAGTAAAGATAAAAGTTAAATTAAAGAAAAAACATGGTTGATTCTCTTTTTGGTGTTAAATACCTCGTTAGATGGTATAATAGAGAATAATTCAATTTTTTTTCTAGTGTTATTAAACCGAAAAATGATAATCTCTTCTCAATGTAATTATTAAAATATCCTTTTACGGTCAAATAAAATAATCATTGACAGGAGGATAATTGTCGATTCTGACTCACTTCCTCATAGAGCATAAAGAAGGAGATAGCATATAATGGGACAAGGAACTGAAATACTAACATTAGTAAAAGAACGGACCCTCACTGCATTCACTTCTCTCTCCATGTTGCCCCGTTATGCGATGGCTCGAGAAGAGGATTGGGCTTTGTCTTTGTACCCACTAATTCTTCATATTATGCCGATCTACTAAACTTTCATTACTGTGAGTCGTAAGTAAACATATATATATGATTTGATAGGAAGGATATCATTTCTAACCTTTTCTTTCTTTAATACCAAGTACACCCAATATGTATATAGTAACTGGATAATTTAGATATTTTAAGAGGAATAGTGAACTGGAATGGGATATTTATCTTTTATTTGTTTGTTTGTTTTTTTTTTTTTTTTTTACTACCATTGTCTGTATATGCGGTTTCTGTGTACAAAACTTGGAGGAAAACTGATGAAGCCGAAGTGGAATTATACATGATTGGTGCAAACAAGCATTAGGGGCTAGTGTTCTTATCTTTGCATGCAGACGCAAGCCACTTTAATTTTGGCCACTCCCATTTTCATTTTAACCACTTCTCATAGTTGTCGAATTTCTCATTCATGAACTATATACCATTTGCAAATTAAGGGGCAAAAATTAAGGATAATTTGGTGGTGATGGTTTGGCTCACATGAAAGTTCATACGTTAGAATCACTTAAACCACAAAAAAACTTTTGAAGCCCAAGCATTCCGGAATTACTTTCAAAGAAGTTTATATCATACCGCACGTACAGATATATAAATATGTAAAATATTATATATTTTATATTATATATATATAAATAAAACTTTGATTATGTAGCTAAAATATATATATATATATATATATATTAATCTACACTAATGCCGCCGTCTTAATGCAAGTGCTTAAGATAATAACAAATTGTTGGTGTTGTGACACGTAACAATACTACTTGAATGGCAAATGATTAAAAAGACACAAATTAAGCTACCGGGTAAAATTAGGTATGTATAATAAGTTAAGAGACTAACTGCCTTTGCATTATATTAATCCATTAATTCATGGGGTATTGGGAATCCAACGTAGCCCACATTTGAGGGGAGAAAAAAGTTTTGATTGCTACCTACTAAAATACTTGTTTTTGTGTCGCAAAGTTGTAGTAGTTAGTACAATATAGGCTTGATTTTTCCCTTGAGAACATAGGTCGAACTTTAAAAAAACTAGCTCTGACTAGTTTATTATAATATTTTCTATCATAAAATTAAATAATTTAAGTTTAAAATAGGTCTTAAGCACATCTTTTCCAGACTATCCAATTCTGTTGCTTAATTCTATGACTCGATTGCATGCATTGAGGGAGCCAAAAATTTATTTCAATAAGAGTTGGGCTTTTATTTTCTTAAATGAATATTTTTAAAGTTATAATTTTTCACTATTAATTGAAGACACAAGCTATAATTTTTCTTAATAATTAAGAACAAAACTGAAAATTTGTGAAAAATTATACATATGAAAAATGAGTACTTTAAAATCTAATAAACTTGGTTTGCCCCATATTCTATATTTGGTTTCATGCAACATTTTGCAGAAGATTAATAATCTTTTTAATTGCGTCTTAAATAATTGTCAGTTTTCGTGTCTCTCTATCTCTTTCACGAAAAGAAAAAAAAAGTTAATGGCACATAGACTGTGTAATTTTTTTTT
>CAMOHE010053047.1:35255-46818 GCA_946598075.1 Artocarpus hirsutus | reverse complement strand
TTTGATTGCTACCTACTAAAATACTTGTTTTTGTGTCGCAAAGTTGTAGTAGTTAGTACAATATAGGCTTGATTTTTCCCTTGAGAACATAGGTCGAACTTTAAAAAAACTAGCTCTGACTAGTTTATTATAATATTTTCTATCATAAAATTAAATAATTTAAGTTTAAAATAGGTCTTAAGCACATCTTTTCCAGACTATCCAATTCTGTTGCTTAATTCTATGACTCGATTGCATGCATTGAGGGAGCCAAAAATTTATTTCAATAAGAGTTGGGCTTTTATTTTCTTAAATGAATATTTTTAAAGTTATAATTTTTCACTATTAATTGAAGACACAAGCTATAATTTTTCTTAATAATTAAGAACAAAACTGAAAATTTGTGAAAAATTATACATATGAAAAATGAGTACTTTAAAATCTAATAAACTTGGTTTGCCCCATATTCTATATTTGGTTTCATGCAACATTTTGCAGAAGATTAATAATCTTTTTAATTGCGTCTTAAATAATTGTCAGTTTTCGTGTCTCTCTATCTCTTTCACGAAAAGAAAAAAAAAGTTAATGGCACATAGACTGTGTAATTTTTTTTTAAAAAAAAAAGACTAGGTAAAGGATAAAATTGTGTCCCATCTCTCTCTCTCTCTATCTCTCTCTCTCTCCCCATATTGCTTGTGCCTTTAATTGTTTAATGTTTTAAGTCTTTAAGAGGGGGTTTAGGCTTTAGAGAGCAAGGAAAGAGCACCTATAAATTAAACCCAAGTTTGTTGGTAGGATATGCTGAACTGTGAGTTAGCCAAAGTTGGGAGAGAGAAGAGAGAAAGCTTTGCAAAATATTTGCTTATCTCAATTCCCAGAGAACAAGCCCGGCTTTTTAAGGTATGCAGTATGCACACATTAAACCCAACGTTACAGAAATATCCACATTAAGTACTCCTAAGTTTGTATACTCTCTTTTATATGATTGATCATAATCATTTTGATCAGTAATATTACATATTTTTGCAGTTCTGAAGCTCGTTTCTTATATACGCTTTCTTTTATACACTCATGCATATTCATATATACATAACATGTACATGTATATGTATATGTATATGTATATGTATATGTACACGTTATGAAAACTACGCATGAACATTTATACTCATATTTAAACTGATATGGGGTTAATTTTATCAACATATGATGATCACCACGTACTAAAATGTGTTGATTTAAGGAACTTGTCTAATAATAATCACACTTTACGTGCAGTTATAAAAATCTGCTTAATGCATGCGTATATTGACCATATATTAAGGCCTCTTGAGGGTCACACAAATATTCTTCTAATAAATTATATATATATATAACGAATTCGATCGTTGTTGTATAGAGCTTCAAGTTCATCGTTTTATAAAATTCTCCATCGACGCCTGTAGTATCATAAATTCCCGGTGGATATTGATTCTTCAATATTGTACTTTCTTTTATTATTATTATTAGTTGTTTCTTTATTGTATATGCCAATTAGAGGTACAAACATAGTGTTGAATGATTGCTGACAACTTTTCCACTAACAATTTAAGTACGGCGGTGGCGTGGGCTAATATATCCTAGAAATTTTGGGTGACTTGGTCCAAACAAAATTACCACTTGGTCTTGGTGCGGGTGAACCACTTGTCCTCTCACAACCTTGGTAAGGATATATATATGTATGTATACACTCATTCACCCATATATATTGGTTCCTTTATATCCAATCATCACCTACTCCATTCACCAATTCAGATTACATATAATCAATTTGCCAAACACCCTATCTTTCTCACAAGTTTCTCCAAATAGTGTATATAAATATAACACCCCAAGAGAAAAAAAAAAAAAGCTTGTACAACTCTTAAATATGCTTCTATTTCCTTTATTTGTATATCTTGCAATATTTTCATTTGACTTAGCCCCAAATTAATGAACACGTAATCCAATAACTATAAGTCGGTGCTTAAGAAATACCAAAACAAGTGCTTAATTTGCTAATTGGCTAGCCTAAATGTGACTTGGAAGTTGGAGCATTCAATATTTATAGGCACACTAATCATAAAAATTTTCAAAAAGAAAGTGGAGTGCCCACATGATTTTCTTCCTAGAAATTGTAACATTCTTCCCACATATTGCTTTTTCAAGATCCCAAAACACTGAAATTTTGATACTTTTTTATTAATAATTTTTTCATAAGTTTGAGTGCACATATATTAGTCATAACACGGTACATGCATTTGAGAGTCATATGTAAAGAATTACCTGGGACAGGTAATCTATATGTGTATATTTCTTTATAATTTGTTTATTATTCACTTTAGTGACGATGTTTCCAAGCACTTTACATTTTATATAACAGGACAAATTACAATTCAAGAATCGTCTTTCTTAGAAACTTGATTTGAGACCAACAAAATGCTTTATTAAAACCTGTAAGAATCAAAAAATTTGTCTGAGAATTATTCTTAAAACATTAATTTTAGTATTTGTCTTCTTGCATATAGTACCTAGCTAGGAATTTACCTGATGTGTGCGTAAAGCATATTGGTATAATCCTTGTAATTGTCGTTCTGTCGTTTTCTACTTAATCATGTCGTATAGCTGTACATACAGGTCTACATTATTTCTTATTTCAACCTATTATTCAATTTAGTGAACTAATCCACTCTGATTCTTTAACAAAAGAATCAGTTAACCAAAATTGTTTAATTAAACCGCAAAAATGAATTATGTAATTATTTAATTCCTACACTTTTTAACAAAATGTCAGCTTTGAAGTCGGTATATATATGCATACATACATACATACATATATATATATATATATATAAATGATAAGATAGTTGACATTCTTCAATTTGGACATAAGCCCCATACTGCCATTTGTGAAATTACAAAGTTTTTGTATTAGTAGAGTTTCATAGAACATGCTTTATATCCCTGTATTGGAAATTAGTGGCTCTGTCTCAATAAAAAACCACACACAAAATCACCATATATACATTTTTACATGGTTACCCTTTAATGCAATGGAAATTCACAAGTACTCTTGGAATATCATAAAGGGTCATAGCATAAATAGTAGAATATTTCTTAGTTTACAAGTTATTATAACCTATTTTTAAAGAGATAAGAAGAATCTTCTTTTAGAGGAAGGTTCATGTATATGGACAAAGTAAAATTTCTCTTTTCATACGTAAATTTCATTGAAAGAATAGATTTGTGTATATATATTGAAAAATGTTTACCAATGTTGGACTAAATGATCGAGCTAGATGATTTCTTTAATAATTTAATTCAGTTTATGAAATTATCAGGGGACTAATGAACCAAGGGAGGTTCATGGGATATTTAATTAAGTCTGCCACATATTAGTACTAATTTGTAGATATATTATGTTTGGCCTGACTAAGATTTTGTTCATGTTTGAATCCAAATTAGCCATGTTTCCAAATCTTCTATTTCTATATTATTATTGAAACAATCGGAGCAAAAAATATTATTATTGAACAACAAGTCCAATTAGTACTACCCGTTTTACTTGAGACCACTTTTTCAAACTCAATTTTCAAAAACCATATTCAAGTGTACTCTCATTCCTACTTCAACTAACTTGTGCAAAAGAAACAAAAAAATAAAAATAAAAATAAACCGCCCCAAAAAATGGGAAAACACACGCACACAGAGAGAAGGCTTGCCTGAAAATGGCTGCCTTTTTTTTTTTTTTTTCGAGGGGTTGGAAATGGCTACATTGATAAGTAATTTTGGAGAATTTGCTATCTATTGTGATCATTAAAATTGCATTAACTCATATGTGTCTGTACGTCAAAACTACAACATAGCAACGTGGGCCTCATTGATTTTTCTTTCTTTTTTTTCTTTTTAAATACTTACATTGTTGACATACGTGTAATGAATGTACATGGCTAGAGGTACATTGGGTTGAGGGAGGCAGCCGCTCCTGTGAGCCTATTGGCTCTTTCTAGTTTTGCCCCTCTAAACAAATATTTTCACTATTTTTTAACACTTCTCCTGAAATCTTATATATTGCATCATGGATGTAGGACTTTTTAAGAGATTCCAATGATATCCGAGTTTTTCTTTTGAAATATACTCTTATTTCGAACTTAGAACCTGTATAAGTCATACATAGTACCGTAAAAACATATATTTTTTGGCCCTAAATTTTAAAAGGTATAATTCTATTATATGTTTAATTCATTAAAAAAAAAAAAGCAAAATGAAGAAAATGAAGGCAAAAATAAGGGGAAAAATTTATAAAAAAAACAAAAATATAATCATGTTGCAATTTTAGTCCAAAATTTTTATTCTATTACGTCCTTTGAAAAATTTTCTGACTTCCTCGCCCCTCGCTATGCATCACAAACACCGATGAATAACATTATTAATATTGGTAGTCTCCGCATGACTCTAGCCAAGTCCAGCCGTACGTATATTTTAAACAAAGGCAAAATCGTGTTAGACTTAGAGGGGACTAAAATTCAATGATGTTTGTGCACAGTTAAACCTTAGCATAACTGAGGAAGGTTGTACTCTAACCAAGGTCCATAAAAACCCAAGATTTTGCTTCGGATTTGTACGTGGTTGTCACTTGTTTCTGCCTCGTGAGTCGTGTCTCCTTTCCGGGCGTTATTTTCTTAGATCCTTCTATTGTCATTTTCTTTACTCTCCAAATAAACCAAATTTGGTTAGCTTAGTTCCATTAATAAATCTTTCAACTTTGCTTTTCAAAAGAACAGTTACTTTTTCTTTGTGAAGAAAAATGCAAATTATTTCTCATTAATATGTCTATTCTTCTAAAAAGGACTACTTTTCATGCATGCATTATCGTTTTGTTTAAATGGTTAATTTTATCTTTTTCTTTTCACCTCTTTAGGTTAATTTTATTATTAATTCTTATCTTCTTTTACACTCTGCAGTATATTTACTTGGCTAATTTGCACTTAGAAGCTGAAAAACTAAGTACTAGTTAAAGGAAATCATCACTTATGGCTGACAATGGAGATCTGCAAATAACGAGTAGCAAGTGGAAGTTGCCTGTTGGGGTTTTCTTCAGAGACGCAAGGTAAAGTTTTGAATCTATTTCTCATTAATGAATATAGTTAATAATCCTATATAATAAATATGTTTAATTATAAGTTGATACCTTGGTTTTGAATGTTAAAAGACGTGATGTGGATTTACCGTTAAGTAATCAGCTTTTAGCTAATACTAATAAAAATTTTAAAGTGTGGATGATTAATTGTTCAACTTAGATGATGATTTATCAGGCTTGTTTTCTGATTTACGAGTCGAATTCTAGACCTTATCATTGATTTACTGCTAATTAAGTGATAAGCCTGTAATAATAATATTGATTAGTAGATGATTAATTGTTTAGCCAATATCGTGTGATTAATCAGGCTTGTTTTCAAATGGGATGCACTTGGGAAGGAGATAATGGGAATGGCCCTCCCTGCTGCTTTGGCTGTGGCTGCTGATCCTATTGCTTCACTAATTGACACTGCTTTCATTGGCCATATTGGTACATGTGTTTATTTGTTTTTGTTTGATCTTAAAAAATGAGACTCATTTTCATCAAGTTTTGTTTCGTTTTGTTTTGTTTTGCTTTGCTTTGCTTTATAGGACCCGTGGAGCTTGCAGCCGCTGGGGTGTCCATAGCTTTGTTCAACCAAGCATCGAGGATCACCATTTTCCCGCTTGTCAGCATCACAACTTCCTTTGTTGCGGAGGAAGACACCGTTGCCAATATGAAAATGAAAGCAGCCCAAGTTGAGAATTTGGAAGACAAAACCCTCGATGGCTTAGAGAAAGGCGCAGCAGCCAAGGAAGGAATTGAGAAAGGGATTAATGCAGATGAAAAACTTGATAATGCAAAAGACACCACTGATTCAAAAGGTTCAGCGCCAGATAATGGTACTCTTTCTTCTACTCTTTAGTTTATTTATTTATTTATTTATTTTTTTTTTTTTTGTGATTTCTTGATTGGTTTCGAATGCAAACCGCAGTGCGGGAGTTTCCTTCGGCGATGAATGGCAGCAACCAGAAGAAAGCCAAGATGAACAAGGAAAAGAGACACATTGCTTCAGCCTCCACAGCACTCATTTTTGGTGTAATTCTAGGCCTTTTGCAGGCCCTTTTCCTGATGTTTGGAGCCAGAACGCTGTTGCGTGTGATGGGAGTCAAACATGTAAGTGTTCTTAATATTACACAAAAAAAAAAAAAAAACCGATGCAGTTAACAATTGAAATTAATCGCTTCAATTTTTTTGACGGCCGAAATAGAATGACTAAATTTTCAAGAAAAAAGAAATTCCAAGACCAAAGTGTCAAACCGTGAAGAAATGAAGGACGCAATCCATAAAAAATTCCATTTATATGTAGACTATTTGAAGCCACGTTTGATGCAACCAATAACAATTATACATGATTTATTAATGTGATAACATAAGATTTTCTTGTTGGTTGAATAGAATTCTCCTATGCTAGCCCCGGCAGAGAAGTACTTGGTAACAAGATCATTTGGTGCCCCAGCAGTTCTTCTAACTTTGGCAATGCAAGGGATCTTTAGAGGATTTAAGGACACAACTACTCCTTTATATGTCATTGGTATGCTTTCTCTTCTTTTCCCCTAAACTTAATCCATGACCAATATTTTTTTTTTCACTAATTTAGTCTTAACTAATTAATCGCAGTTTCTGGTTACGCAATAAACGTCGCCCTCGACCCACTGCTTATCTTCTTCTGCGGTTTGGGGATCAGAGGTGCAGCCATAGCCCATGTTCTTTCTCAGTGAGTAGAACCATTCCTCGTAATGGTATTAAACGTTACATATATCTGGTTTACATAAGTATTTACTATTTCATCTCCTTATGCGTATCAGTAAAAGAGATATGACAAAAATAATATAATTGGATCTCACACTATTACATAACAATCCTAATATTGAATGATTTTATTATTTCAGGATCTCACACTACACTATAAGAAAAACTACATTTAACGACATATTATTTACACCATGTGGTTTTTGAATGTCGTTGGAAAGTATATACAACGACATCTCTAACGAAAATGTCATTAACGACATTTGAAACAATAATTAACGACATCTATATAGATGTCGTATTAAAGGTCTCCTTTTAACGACAATAGTTTAGTGTCGTTTAATTATTTAACGACAAGTATGAGAGGTTGTCAAAGCCTTGGAGATTCTACGACACCCCTTATAGACGACATGTCGTGGAATCTCCAAGGCTGTGACGACATCTTCTACTTGTCGTTAAATAATTTAACGACATTAAATTATTGTCGTTAAAAGGAGACCTTTAATAGGCATTTATATAGATGTCGTTAATTATTGTTTTAAATGTTATTAACGACAGATTTGTTGGAGATGTCGTTGTATGTACTTTTCAACGACATTTAAAAACTACATGTCGTAAATAATATATCGTTAAATGTAGTTTTTTTTTTGTAGTGCTACAATGTGACAATCCTAATATTGAATGATTCCATTATTTCAGGTACTTAATGGCGTTAGTCCTCTTCTTAATACTAATGAGAAAAGTTAACCTTTTACCTCCAAGTCTTAAAGATTTGCAGTTTGGCCGATTTCTCAAAAATGGTAATTAATTACTAACTTAGAAGAAATAATTAATGTGATGGCATGGTTTTTTTTTCCTTGACTTTGCTTCTTGTTATGGTTTTATTGGAACAGGTTTTTTCTTGTTGGCAAGGGTGATAGCCGTGACATTCTGCGTGACATTGGCAGCGTCTTTGGCTGCGCGGCTTGGAGCAACTCCGATGGCGGCATTCCAGACTTGCTTGCAGGTCTGGATGACATCTTCTCTTCTTGCCGATGGTTTGGCCGTTGCAGTTCAGGTAAAACCATTATTCATTGCCACGAATCGAAGAATGTCACTTAATAACTTATCTATACAATTACTAATCAAATAGTACTACTAAAATTCTCTCTAGTGATTCTTTTTTTTTTTTTAATGCAATAACATGTTTTTTTTTTTGTTTGCCTTTAGGCAATTCTAGCTTGTGCATTTGCTGAGAAAGACTACAAGAAGGCGACAGCTGCTGCAAACCGTGTACTACAGGTACTATGATTTATTAGAAATAAATATAAAGAAAATTATTAGAAATAAAAATAAATTAAAAAAAATTAAAGAATGACCCTTTTTTGTGTTGCAGATGAGTTTTGTTCTGGGTCTGGGGCTAGCTCTTGTAGTTGGAGTTGGCTTGTATCTTGGAGCTGGAGTCTTTTCCAGAGATGTCCATGTTTTGCACCTCATAAGAATTGGCCTCCCGGTATCCTACACATTTCATCTTTATACATTTTTTTAAAAGAAAAAACCCTAGAGGTAACATAAATACAAAACTGACATTTAAAAAAAAAACAAAACAAAACTAATAATTTGAACTGTTTGATTTTCATCTTGTTTTATTAAATTTATAAGTTTTTAAAATTTATTATGATTCTAATGTAAGCTAATGGTGTCTAACTGTACAATTGTTCCAGTGGACTTTTTCTTACCCCGCTACAAAATCCTTAAAAAAACAAAATCTTCTTAAATGTAATCATTATTATGATTATTAAACTTAAAGATTATCTATTTAAAACTTAATTTTTATAAATACTATACATATTTAAGTGTGACATAACCTAAATATGTAATAAAATGATAATACAATACAATGTTTTTAAGTGTGATATAAATACATATTTTTTAAAGTGTGACATAACATACAGTTTTCTCTAATATAACTATTATTTTCTACTAATTGGATTTATTCTAATTGGCTTCTGCCCAAACCAGTTTGTTGCAGCTACACAGCCTATAAATTCATTGTCGTTTGTGTTTGATGGAGTGAACTTTGGAGCATCTGACTTTGTATATTCTGCATACTCATTGGTACGTAACTTAGCATTTCTTTCTTATCCACTTAAGTCAAAAGATTATATTAATTAATTTAGTACTAGTTGGACAATAAAATTTACTCTAATATGTATTGAAGTCCAATTTTCTTGTTTTTATCAGGTTCTGGTGGCTATAGTAAGCATTACATCCTTAATTTTGCTGTGCAAAAGCAATGGTTTTATTGGAATATGGACTGCTCTCACCATTTATATGGGGCTACGCACCTTTGCTGGTGTATGGAGGTAATTTTTTCCTACACTACTGATATTTTAAAACATTTGCAGAATTCAGGATTAAGAAAAATAATGAATATTACGTCTCACTTAATAAAAGGAAATTACAACTACAATGTTATTTCAAAAATAAATTGATCGTTTGGCAATGTAGTTCGAATAACAAATTATAGTTTAAACTAAGTTTGCTTTTGAATTTCATGAGAGTAAGCATTATAACAAACTTAATTCTAGTTCAAACCTTGTTGCCAAACAAGTTACATTAGTTGGTTTGTTATAAAGATGAAATGTAAAATATTTTTTTCTTGCTTTGTTATTAATTAATTACATGCAAAATATGAAATCAAAAAAATCATATTGTGGTTACTTTTGCAGGATGGGAACAGGAACTGGACCTTGGCGTTTTCTAAGGGCTCCATTGGCAGCATAATTTTTAAGCTTCTTTGTGACCCTCCCTAGTCTAGAATCCAAATTTTGCTTTGCATCGTAATGTGATTATTAATGTTAGACTTATATGCTGCTAATGTTATATAGTGACTAGTATAATTATGTTTGTGTTTATTTATATATATCTTTCTTTTAGAGGGGATTGATTTTGGGGAGGACTACTCCCCCTTTCTTATGTATGTTTTTCTAGCTATTTAAAAAAGAAAATAAAGACGATGCGAGCTTTACAAAATGCATCCTCCAAGTTATTATATATGCATGTATGTTTATATATGCGTATATATAGATATGTAACGGGCTTTGTGTTTGAATCTTCAATTCCTCCTGAAGGTTAAATAGAAAGAAGGAATTTAAGTTGTTTCTGTTAAATGACATGTCATTTTCATCGAAAAATGACATGTCGTTTCACAAAACAAGAAAAAGGCATGTAATCTGATATCTTAGAGAGTGTTTGAAATCAAGTTGAAATTTAAATATTATAGCATATGAAAGTTTTATACTGTAGCAAATGTTTACTTTTTACTACAGCATGTGAGTTTTTATGTGGGAACAAATCTTACTGATAAAAACTATCATCAAATCTCAAGACTCATGTTAATTCATCAAGAATTACAGTGGAAGCGTACCTGAATTCATTAGAACGATTAAATTATTGGTTCTTGATCTTCTGAGTCAATAATGTATATGTGAGAGGAAGTTCTCTCTCTGTTTTCTTCCAGTGATGGGATGCCAGAAAAATTACGTTCTATTGTGAGTCAGGGACCACAACCATTTATAATTATTTTAACTTTTTCTTATTTCTATTTTGGCCCATCATAAAAATAGAAATTATACTTTAGGTCTTTACACATAATTTTGTACCCACACTTTATGAGATGCTTTAAAACTCAAAAACTTTGTACTTTATTAGATCACTTTAATTAGGTTAATCTTATCTGATAACATTAATACACATTTATTTAATATATTAGCCCATATATTATTGAAATTTATTCCAACAATCTCCCACTTGGGCTATATATGAAACTTTATGAATGTGAATTATACCTTATGAGCTCATGAATTGTGCTATCATTACCAAAAGCATCTCCAATCAATCCGTTCTATCAATCATATCAATAATAGGATCAAAGCGGTCTTTGTTACATTCAACGTAACTAAACCTATCAATGGTCACGTATATTAATATAACGAACGACATGGATCAAGTATGGATGTGTAGCAAGGAAATTTCATGCAATGTGATCTTAACATGTCTATATCCTACTAGTCCAACCTTATTCTTTAGTGAGATCAAATCAAACATATACAGAGTGAAAATAAACTGTAAACTTTATTTCTGAAGAAAACAACAATAAATTATCCATAAAATGTGTCTACAACAAGAAAGCACCCAAAACACAAACTCCTACTAAAACGATATATCCTCAAGAGATACAACACCCATTTGAGCAGTGTGCTCATGAAAGACCTTGAGTGGTACTCTTTTCGTAAGCGGATCCGCAACCATAGAGTTTGTCCCAATGTACTCTATAGACACTTGATCACTCTGTACTCTTTCTTTAACAACGAGGAACTTAATGTCTATATGCTTTGACTTTGTTGAGCTCCTGTTGTTATTGGAATATAATACTGCTGACTTATTGTCACAAAATATCTTAAGTGGTCTTTCAATTCCATCCGCAATTTGCAGCCCAATGACAAAATTTCGTAGCCATATCCCATGGTTGGATGCCTTATAACATGCTATAAACTCTGCTGCCATGGTGGAGGAAGCTATTAGTGTTTGCTTAGCACTTTTCCAAGAGATAGCTCCTCCAGCTAGCAGGTAGATATAACCTGATGTGGATCTTCGACTGTCTTGGCACCCAGCAAAATCAGAATCTGAATACCCAATGATCTCCAACTGATC
>CAMOHE010053047.1:0-35235 GCA_946598075.1 Artocarpus hirsutus | reverse complement strand
TAATAAACATGTGATGATTATTCGGTTTTATATGTGAATAATAAATCGACCCAAAGGAAGATTTATTATTTGACATGTACTTATTGTCAATGTTTGATTACTACACCAAGAGTACCACTTACAAGTTAATATTTCTGTCCAAAGACTAAATATTAATGTTGTGCTAGGTATCTTGTAATGGGCCCTACCATTATTTGAATTTATTTAAGTATGATATGGAACTTATGTGAGCTTCTTGTTTTGCTGTTTTGTTGTTTTGTTCTCTATTCAGTTGCAAGTTCTGCTTCTAATATTTCTGCTAGCATCAATTCAATTCCATCCACAATTTGCAGCCTAGTGACAAATTTTCGTAGCTATATCCCATGGTTGGATGCCTCATAACATGTTATAAACTCTACTGCCATGGTGGAGGAAGCTATTAGTGTCTGCTTAGCACTTTTCCAAGAGATAGCTCCTCCAGCTAGCAGGTAGATATAACCTGATGTGGATCTTCGACTGTCTTGGCACCCAGCAAAATCAGAATCTGAATACCCAATGATCTCCAACTGATCAGATCTTTTATATGTGAGCATGTAATCCTTCGTTCTCTGTAAATACCGCATGGCTCATTTGGCTGCTTTCCAATGATCCATCCCTGGATTACTTAAGTATCTGCCAAACATCTCTGTAATGTACGCAATATCCGGACGTGTACAAACCTAAGCATATATAAGACTCCCTACTGCTGATGTATAAGGAATCTTTTGTATTTCCTTAACCTCAAAATCATTCTTAGGGCACTGACTGAGACTAAACCTGTCTCCCTTAGCAACATGGGTGTCACCTGGTTTACAATCCTACATGTCAAATCTCTTAAGTACCTTCTTGATATAGCTCTTTTGTGATAATCCAAGTATACCCCGAGAGCGATCCCGGTGTATCTGTATGCCTAATACAAAAGAGGCATCCTCAAGATCCTTCATCTCAAATTTCTTTGATAGAAATCTCTTAGTTTCGTGCAATAAACCTATATCGTTGTTGGCAAGCAATATGTCATCGACATACAAAACCAGAAAAATATACTTATTCCCACTGAACTTATGGTATATACAATCATCGACAATATTCATCTCAAAACTGAATGAGATGATAACCTGATGAAATTTGTAATAACATTGACGAGACGCCTACTTAAGCCCATAGATGGATTTCTTTAATTTGCAAACCATCTTCTTTAAGTCTCCCAACACAAAGTTTTCTGGTTGCACCATATAAATTGTCCCATCAATGTCGCCATTGAGAAACGCAGTCTTAACATCCATCTGATGAAGCTCAAGATTAAAATGTGCCACCAATGCCATTATGGTCCTAAAAGAGTCTTTCGAAGAAACCGAAAAGAAAGTCTCTTTATAGTCAATGCCTTCCTTTTGAGTAAAGCCCTTTGCAACAAGACGAGCCTTATATCTCTCCACATCGCCCTTCAAATCCCTCTTGGTCTTAAATATCCATTTGCAGCCAATGGGTTTCGCACCTTGAGGCAACAAGACAAGATCCCAAACGTCATTGTCTTTCATGGACTTAATCTCTTCATTCATGGCATCAATTCACTTTTGAGATTGAGAACTTTCCATGGCTTGATGGAAGTTGATTGGATCATCCTCCACCACTCCAATGTTAACCTCATGTTCTTGGAGAAATATAAAATAATCATCAGGAATTGCACTTCTCCTTTCTCTAGTGGATCTTCTTAATGGCATATGTTCTTGAGGCGAAAGAGTTTGTTCTTCTGGAACAATTTCTGGAATGAGAGGTTCTTCGACATTGTCTTAATTTGGATCTGCTTCTTGAACAATGTCAGGAATAGAAACCTGATCAATGTCAATAACAGCTGTGGGAATATCAACATATTCATCTTCAAAGACAAAGTCCTTAACCCTGTCTCCCCCCGTATACTCGACATCCTCAAAGAACCGAGCAGTTCCCGTCTCGAAAATCGACTTAGTCGTGGGATCATAAAATTTGTAACCCCTTGACCTCTCAGAGTATCCAATAAAATAGCAGATGACAGTTCTGGAGTCCAGTTTTTTTTCATTTGGCCTTTAAGGCCTTGCCTCAGCTGGACAACCCCAAATGTGCAAGTGATTCAAACTAGGTTTCTTGCCTGTCCAAAGCTCATAAGGGGTTTTGGCAGTTGCTTTAGTTAGAACTCTGTTGAGTATATAAGCTGTAGTCTTTAAAACTTCTTCCCAGAGAGATTTTGGCAAGGTAGAGTGACTAATCATACTCCTCACCATGTCCTTAAGTGTTCTGTTTCGCCTCTCAGCAACATCATTCATGCTAGGTGATCTCGACATGGTGTACTGTGGGACGATACCGCACTCCTCTAGGAACTTAGCAAAAGGTCCTGGACATTGTTCACCTGAGCCATCATATCTGCCATGGTATTCTCCACTACGATCAGATCTGACGATTTTAATCCTTTTGTTAAGTTGGTTCTCAACTTCAGCCTTATAATTGTTGAACACATCCAGTGACTGGGACTTCTCATGAATGAGATACAAGTTCCCGTTGCCTGAAGGTGCGAAACCCATTGGTTGCAAATGGATATTTAAGACCAAGAGGGATTTGAAGGGCGATGTGGAGAGATATATGGCTCGACTTGTTGCAAAGGGCTTTACTCAAAAGAAAGGCATTGACTATAAAGAGACTTTCTCTCCAGTTTCTTCGAAAGACTCTTTTAGGACCATAATGGCATTGGTGGCACATTTTGATCTTGAGCTTCATCAGATGGATGTTAAGACTGCGTTCTCAATGGCGACATTGATGAGACAATTTATATGGTGCAACCAGAAAACTTTGTGTTGGGAGACTCAAAGAAGATGGTTTGCAAATTAAAGAAATCCATCTATGGGCTTAAGCATGCGTCTCGTCAATGGTATTATAAATTTCATCAGGTTATCATCTCGTTCGGTTTTGAGATGAATATTGTCGATGATTATATATACCATAAGTTCAGTGGGAATAAGTATATTTTCCTGGTTTTATATGTCGATGACATATTGCTTGCCAGCAACGACATAGGTTTATTGCACGAAACCAAGAGATTTCTATCAAAAAAGTTTGAGATGAAGGTTCTTCGGGACGCCTTTTTTGTATTAGGCATACAGATACACCGGGATCGCTCTCTGGGTTTACTTGAATTATCACAAAAGAGCTATATCGAGAAGGTACTTAAGAGATTTGGCATGTAGGATTGTAAACTAGGTGACACCCCTGTTGCTAAGGGAGACAGGTTTAGTCTCAGTCAGTGCCCTAAGAATGATTTTGAGGTTAAGGAAATGCAAAAGATTCCTTATGCATTAGCAGTAGGGAGTCTTATGTATGCTCAGGTTTGTACGCGCCTGGATATTGCGTACATTACAGGGATGTTGGGCAGATACTTAAGTAATCCAGGGATGGATTATTGAAAAGTAGCCAAACGAGTCATGCGGTAATTACAGAGAACGAAGGATTACATACTCACATATAAAAGATCTGATCAGTTGGAGATCATTAGGTATTCAGATTTTGATTTTGTTGGGTGCCAAGATAGTCGAAGATCCACATCAGGCTATATCTACCTGCTAGCTGGAGGAGCTATCTCTTAGAAAAGTGCTAAGCAGACACTAATAGCTTCCTCCACCATGGCAGCAGAGTTTATAGCATGTTATGAGGCATCCAACCATGGGATATGGCTATGAAATTTTGTCACTGGGCTGCAAATTGTGGATGGAATTGAATTGATGCTAGCAGAAATATTAGAAGCAGAACTTGCAACTGAACAGAGAACAAAACAACAAAACAGTAAAACAAAAAGCTCATATAAGTTCCATATCATACTTAAATAAATTCAAATAATGGTAGGGCTTATCACAAGATACCTAGCACAACATTAATATTTAATCTTTGGACAGAAATATTAACTTGTAAGTGATACTTTTGGTATAGTAATCAAACATTGACAATAAGTACATGTCAAATAATAAATCTTCCTTTGGGCCGATTTATTATTCACATGTAAAACTAAATAATCATCACATGTTTATTACCACAAATGTACATGTAATTCTGTCAAATATTAACCTTCCTTTGGGCCGATTAATATTCACATAAATTGCATAAACACAACCATTTGTATTTAAAATAAATTAATTTTCACAAGAGAGGTCACTTTGGTGACATGTTGCTTCAATTAATTTATTATAAAATACATATAAAATACCAATATTTGAATTTTAAAAATTGCACCAAAAATTGACCAAAATTAAAATTAAAAAAAATAAAAATAAAAATAATAATTTTTTATCAAAGTCAAAGTCATTGGGTCAAAGTCAAAGTCAACAGATCAAAGGTCAAAAGTCAAAGTCAGCGAGTCGGGGTACTGTATGGACAGGCTATCTTATCCAACCCAATGACCCATTATTTGACCCAACAATTAAAATCCAACCCAAAAATTTGACCCAAACTCAATTCCTTCTTACAATTGCTGATGGGCTTGACAAACCTTTAGGCCCAACTGAAACAAACTTGATTTGGTGAACCAATGCAGTCCAACGGTTTACCAAAAGTTGGCCGAAACGATTTTTTTTTTTTTTTTTAATTGATGGCTGCCATTATTTCCGTGCAACAAAAAATAAAATTAATTAAAAAAAAAAATGTTGAACACGGTTGATGAAAACGGTCTGGCATCTTTACCCATATTCAACCAATCGTTCTCTTCTCCGCATGAGTGCCGTATGACAATCAAAAGACACCTTTTTTTTATTTCTTTTTTTTTTTTTTTTTTGGCACAAACTGCCGTATAACATGAATTCATTCTGAATTCATGACATCACAAAGACTGGAATCTTTGAAATCCTCATTCATATTAATATATTAAAAAAAAAAGAATCCAGGATCATTGATGAGAGAAAAGGTGAGTCCTTTACTCTTCTTTCTTTCGGCAACTGATATATATATGTGTATGTATAAAAGAACTTAATCCATATTATCCAGTCAACAAAAAATTCGTAAATACATATATTCACACATATATATAACCAATTCAACAAACTGAAAACAAATCTTTTTAACAGTATGCCGTATATTTGTATAACCGAATACATATGTTCTAAATCTAATTGTATATTTCTCAATGATTTAACATGAGGAGGCTTCGATGCCACTTGTGGGAACAAATCTTACTGATAAAAACCATCATCAAATCTCAAGACTCATGTTAATTCATCAAGAATTACAGCGAAAGCGTACCTGAAACCATTAGAACGATTAAATTGTTGGTTCTTGATCTTCTGAGTCAAGAATGTATATATGAGAGGAAGTTCTCTCTCTGTTTTCTTTCAGTGATGGGATGCCAGAAAAATCACGTTCCATTGTGACTCAAGGACCACAACCATTTATAATTATTTTAACTTTTTCTTATTTCTATTTTGGCCAATCATTAAAATAAAAATTATACTTTAGGTCTCTACACATAATTTTATACCTACACTTTATGAGATGTTTTAAAACCCAAAAACTTTGTACTTTATTAGATCACTTTAATTAGGTTAATCTTATCTGATAGCATTAATACACATTTATTTAATATATTAGCCCACATATTATTGAAATTTATTCCAACATTTTATACTACAACAATTAAAATTTATTAGTTCTAGCTAGACCGTCAAACAAAGCGTTATTTAATTAGATGAGTGAAAGCAGTTGATATTCTAATCGTCTATAGTTTCTTTTTATGTTGGTTGTAATTACAGTACGTAAATATGCAGGTTTTTGAGAAACAATTTTGTCGTTTGGTTAGCTTATCGCTGTTTTAATTCTTTTCGTTTTCATAAGCCAATGTCGTTGGTATAACTTGTCATTTCTTCATATATTTTGCCGTTGGTGAGACCGCTTCCATTAACAATGTCTATGCGTCGTCGTTTTACTACTTTATCTATAGTTTGTCGTTATTTCTGGGAGTTGTTTTCTTCGCTCCTTTAGTCCTTTATCTATAGTTTGTCGTTCGCGTGATGCTTTTCAATAAAATCTCTATTTATCCTTACTTGTTCGTCGTTTTAAAAAAAATAAATAACTCCTTTTTTTCTGAGATAATGTCGTTTCCAAAGTATAGAGGTGGAGGCCACGTGCTTCACGTGAATGTTCTATGATATAAGTTTATTGGAATTGTTGGAATTATAAACTTAATAAAGAGGTCAATTTGTAGATCCAGCTTCATCACAATTAAATGTAGATAGTTCGTCAAGACATCAAATAGAGAGAGATAATCCCTGCATGCACAAAACACGGAGTTAGCATGCAAAGAAAATAAGTGAAATATACAACGACAACAAAAAAGCATGCATGAGATTTGAGACATTTCCAAACAGGTACTCTGCCTAGAAGTACAATAAACAATACCTAGTGAAGCAAAGCCATTGCATAAAGTATAGAAGAGGTGTTTTTTTTTTTTTCTTTTCTTTTTCATGGAATACTTGTTTAACTTATAGTGCGTTTGGAAAATTGAAAAAATTAGTTCAAACATTGTAATATATGACAATTTTATGTTATAACTATTTGCATTATATTGTAACATGTAAGAGTTTTAAATTGTTTTTTATTCCAGCCAATTGATTTCAATCAAATGTGCTGAATACCTTATTAATTTTTTAATCTTCAGACAATTCCAGGCTTCTTTATTAGAAAAATAATCAAGTATTAGAGGATAAGATCAATACATCTGTCTATCAATAGGACTACAAGAAAGGAGAAGGCGAAGCCATTGTAGTATTCATCACTCTTTCTTGTCAGTGCGAACAAAACGGAATAAGAACCAAACAAATAGGAAGTTAGGAAAATAAGTAATAAAAATTGTTTCATCTTCAATCTTAGGATGAAACTGACCAAAGAGTAATTTGGAAAGCTTATAAGTACAATTGCGTGTCATCTGGTTTAGTCAAGTTAGTCCATAATGACTCGTGACATTATCACTACCTTCTCAACGAGTGACTTTAAACATTGAAAACATATGTTTTTGTTTTTGTTTTTTGTTTTTTTTTTTTTTTTTTTTTGAAGGGAATACGTTTTTGGTTTTGGTGGTAACTATATCATATTAGAAGTAATGAATACTTTCTGATAATTAACTAATAAGATGATAAAAGAAATTTGAGAAACACTATTAAAAGGGTGCAACTTAAGAAATCTGATTCTCTAACACTATTATTAGACGCCTTTATAACAGTAGTGTTACGTTGAATAAATACGATGTTATCCTTTTTACTTTTATGTGCTGTATGAAAGTCTTGTCCTCTAAAAAGGAGGGTAAAACAAACCTTATATTTTATATTAAGTAATGTTAAAGAAATCAACCATGATCTCAAACTTCTATATCAATTCTTAGATTACTATAAATTTATTGATAGATGGAATTTTTTAGTTTGTCAATCTTTTAAATACATACAAATAAAAAATAACAACTTATAAGTTGATATACAAGTTATGATTAAAATTAATACCCTAACATATTTCTTATTTTGTATACATTTATATAATATATAACAAATGAATGTGATATTTCACATATTCAATTTTAACTTATTGGTTTTTAATTTAAACAACATAAAGCTTTTAAATATAAGATTATAAAATACAAATATATCACAATGTAAAATTTATATTTTTAGTTCTTTAGTTCCGACTTACTTTAGAAACAACCCCAAAAGAATGCCCGTACATGCACCGACGAAGAGCAGATGATGGATCATAGGTATGGACTCTTGAAATACAGCTTGATGGTGACGTGGGCAAGCGTATTCATATAATATAACATAATATAATAATTCACTTTGTGGAGCCCATCATGCACTCGATAGTGATGTATGACACTTATTAATGATAGCTTTGCGACAGAAGACCATTAAAAACACTTTAGAACGAAGCAAAACCTATGTCATCTCCACCGATCCCTACCTGAGTGGATGATAGGAAAGTGTTGGAGATGATGCCACCTGTGCTCCCGCTCCCTCATTCAGCTTCATCTCACCCACAGCCAATAAAAGTCCCACCCACCCACCTTATGGCATGTGCTGTTGGCATAACCAAACGTTACTATCAGATGGCCCCTCAACGCTTAGGCCCTACAAACGACTAAATATATTGTTCAAAAACAGTTTAAATTATGAGAGAGTTTTATACTACTCCCACTTCAACCTATATTACTTTTCAAGACGCCCAACACTCCC
Source organism: Artocarpus hirsutus (assembly GCA_946598075.1). Lineage (NCBI taxonomy): Eukaryota > Viridiplantae > Streptophyta > Magnoliopsida > Rosales > Moraceae > Artocarpus > Artocarpus hirsutus. The sequence continues at coordinate 26,995 of CAMOHE010053047.1, read as the reverse complement.
AGAACATTTCTTTTCTCTTTTTTTAGCCCTTTCTGGGGGAAATATCTGCCCCCAATATCTTCTCCAGAAAAATAAATAATCCAAAAAACAAAAAAAAACAAAAGTGCAAGTATAAGAATTTTTTAATAAAAATTACACAATTTTCGGAAGATTACTACAGTAGTGTATGTCTAAAAAAGACAAATACCTATCAATACAGTATCTTTATTGGTTCGCAACCGAAAAAAAAAAAATTGCCTAATTCTAAACCATGTTCTCTTAGTTATACATGATGATAACATCCATATTATGCAAGCAACTCCCATGAATGAAGGAACCCACTAGCAAGTGTAGCAATTCTTTTGTGATTCAAGTCCTTTGTAGATCCCTTGAATCACAGTTAGTTATCCAACAAGTGAGAGAAGGCAAGATGAATAGATATAAATTAATAAAAATAAACAAATAAATCAGGTATTGATAACGATAACATAACTTTAGTTCAGTTTTCCGCAAAGTTCAGCTCCACCATTGTCCCAGTTCCTTGAAAAGTAGATTCCTTGAATCAACACACTGACCCATCAAGTGAAGAGAGTACAAAATGGAATGAAGATAAAGTAAACTAAAAAAATAAATAAAAGTATGATGTATCAATTAAAAAATATATATATATTAATAACTTTAGTTCAGTTCTACACCGAAGTTCAGCTCCTCCATTGTCCCATTACTGAACTTGAAATGTTGCAAATTCTAAAAGGGTACACTTTTAACATTTTTCTTTTCACTTGCTTAAATCTTAAAAAAGAAAGAAATAACCTCTCTCTCTCTCTCTGCCCAATGTTCCATTTTCTCTAGTCAAAATTACAAAGATTAAAATATTCAAAATATTGAATAAAAATGCTGATATGAAATAATACATGGCTCTTGGACTGGTTGCTGCCAAACTCGTAGTAACTTTTTTGAAGAACCAAAAAAAAAAAGATTAGCTAGAAATAGAATATTGGAACAAGAGTAACACCTAAACCAACTAGTACCTTAATACTACTAGCCCAGAGAGTCTTCTTCATCCTCTTCAAGATCTCCGCTACAAAGAATATAAGGTACGAATTGAATAATCTTCTGAAACATTTGAGCCTATTGTTACCTCTTTGATATCACCTGTCTCTCTCCAGCAAAGAACCCAGAGAGGAAAAAAAAAAATCGAGCATATTATATATGTGTATGTACCTTGAACTTACTTAAGATACCTATATCCATCAGGAATTCATTTTCCACTAGTCTAGAGAGCTGATGATCAATCAAGCAAGCTGCATTTGCTCAACCCATGCTCCCAAAACAGAATGATCAATAGTTTCAACTTGAGAATTGGAATTAAGACCCTCACCACCGGATGCTGCACCTGTGACGGAAAGTGCCGCCTTGTCTTTCATCATCTCAGGTGGAGATTCCTTGACAAGAGATTGGACCCATGACAAATCTGGCTCCTCTCCATTGTTTTCAAGCTCAAAAGAAGATGATCTTCTCATTCCGCTGTGGTCGTCTCCATTCGCAGACCAGTCCAACTTTCCATTAGGAGATCCCCATTTCGAAAAAGAATTCACAGGAGAGCCGACCATGGATGATGTAGCGTTGTTTGTTCCAAGGTCCCTCGAGCTGAGGCTGCGTAGTTGCTGCTGGTGCTGCTTCTCGCGCTGAGAAAACACTGAAAGCCGACTACCCATTGGGGAGATTGGCTCCACGCTCCTAGGTGACATCCTTCCAGGAGACTGAAGGACATATGAAGCCTGCAACAGAGGGTGGTCAACTGTTTTTGGCGACAAAACAGTCGTGTTATTAGGTGATAATATGCTCTGCTGCTGTTGGAATTGATTTAGTACAGCTGACTTGTGAGTAGGGGAAAATGTGGAAACAGCTAGATGATCAGAATACCGAGGCGATGAGGAGATCTCAGCAGAAAATAGATCTTCCAGGTTTGATGGTGCTAGTGTTTTAGACCGACAAGAATGGCTTAAACGAGGCTGTGACATACAGTTTAGATCATTTAAGAGTTGTAGTTGGGCATCAAATTCAAGCAACATATTTAGATCCTCTGGTGGGATGTCCCTGGCACTGAGTGAAGATCTCAGCCGGCTCGATTGGAGGTTGCTTCCAGGGAGATGAAGTGTTGGCACATTTGGCTGCGGCCAAGCAACCGACGACGGGGAGATACCATTTGCTGAGGGAGAAAGTGGCTGCGCAAATGGCGAAGGAGACATCATAGAGACTGACGAAGGGGAAACAGGCAAAAGGCTTAAAGCAGCAGCCATGTCCATGACACTCGGACCAGATGCTGATGATGCACGTGGCGAAGGCACAGCCGATCCAGTGGAGACATACAAGGGTCGAAGCTCTTCAGTTCTGTGCGCAAAGAAGCACACCCTTCTGTTGCAGCTGGTGCCATCCTTGCAGAGCCGTGTCCGATATTGAGCAGGGTGAAGCCAGCACTCAAACACCCCATGAGCATATTCACACAAATCCCCACGCCTGCAAGTGCTCTTCCGGAAATCAGGACAGGGGACGCAGCTGTAGTGGAACTTCCTTGGATCTCTCCTGCGAGCATTTTCTCCTGGATGAACAAAAGGGCATTCAGTCCAATCATGTGAATATGCCCGTGAACACGGTCGAACCTTGAAGGAGAACATGCGGAATTCATCTGTTGCATAAATGCTGTTCTTGATGTCGGGGATAGATGGATCAATTGGGTACTCTTTTTTCTCCAGTGTAGCAATAGGAGGCAGATCAGTCAGCTTTGATGCAACAGGTGATGACAGGAAGCCAGAAGGAGATCGCAGCTCATCGTCTGGGGAAGAAGAACACGATGAAGAATCAGGGCATTTTGGGCAAGTAATAGACAGAAGCAGGCTCTGCTCGCCAACAGAGCCATCAGAAGCATTTTTCGACAGAAGCTCCTCAAGTGTAGCCCTAATGCTTTGCAGCTTGGGATGAACAACAAGCACATCAACGGGGCAATGACCATTGGCATCCATCGAGTTTGGATCAGCACCAGCAGCTAGAAGCAGCTTAATAACATCAACAGCATAAACAGATCCACCAGAAGCAGCACAGTGAAGGGCAGTGCTTTTGTGCAGGCCACACAAGAGATTCACGTCAACCTCAGGATATAAGAGTATGAGCTTCAAAACATCAACGCTCCCATAAGTGGCAGCAACCATTAATGGAGTTCTATACTCTCGAACAATATTCTTCGCACCTTTCCCACGGGTGTACCACAGTGCAATCTCATTGATTGAAGAAGCATCCAGATCAATCGAGCGCTTAAAGCCTTCAACATCGTTGTTGGAAGCAAGTTCTAATAGACTACCAGAAGAATCTTCAGCTTTAATGGATGCATTACTCATGTCTTTGGTGCTGGGCTTGGTTTCGGCTGTGGATGGAGTTGATGTAGATTTGGAACGCTCTGCACCACCGCACATACTTCAATCAGCCGAAAAAATTTGCTTTTAAGTTGCTGAAAAATCAGAACCACCCAAACGAAAAAGATTATGTACGAGTCAATTAGACAATAACACGTTCAGAAACTTAAAGGCTTCGCTAAAATACACAAAATAGCCCCGATGAAGAAGAAAGATAACAAAACTAGATAAAAGCAAGATTAATACCAACAATTACATTGGGCAAAGAATACTATTAAAACCCTTTGGTTTTCTTCAGAATAGAAGCAAACCCAAAATATAAATGTTATGGAAATTTTCATTTTCTCCGATAGTTTTCTGAATCCTAGACTTAGAGACCCGATGTAAAATGTCAATCAACAAGCGAAATCAGAATTAAATAAATAAATAAACAGAAGCAGAGAATCTTACGGCCAGAGAACAAATCAGAAGTTAATCTAGAATAATCTAAAACGAATATATCAAGGTCCTGTTTTATTAACTGCAGTTAGAAGCATGAAATATTCTTATTCCCATTCCAAAAAAAAATTTCTCAACAAAGAAAAAAGTATAATCTTTCCCAAAAAAAGGTATAATCTTCCATGATGTCACAAATCAGGAACCGAATAACTCTAGCACTAGCCACAATGTGAATTTATTCACGATGTCAAATTCCCGATAAGAAAAAGGTACCCTTTTTTATAACCCAGTAATCAAATTTAGCAACTTCAGAAAATCCAACAGAAAACATTTATTCTCCAATATCTAAACTTCATAATCACGATTTGCCACATATAAGTAAATAAAAATTCGTCCAAAGGAAGGAAAAAAAAATCAAAATTTTCCATTTTTCAGCAGCAAAAAAAAAAATCAAAACTTTCGATTAAATAAAATCAGCAACCAAAAAAACAAAATTTACGATTATTCAGCAAACATTTCGTGAGTTTATAAGAGTAGGTCAAGTCAACACAGTAAGCAATGCAATTTCAAGAATTAGAACATAAAATGCAAAAAAATAAATAAATAAATAAATAAATAAGCAAAATAAAATAAAATAACTGATCACAGAGAACACTAAAAGAAAATGAACTTTTCAGATAAACAATAAAAAAGCATCAAATTTTCGCCAAACAAAAAAACTTACCGATTGTTGTTATGAATATCTGAGATGAACAATCACGGAGAGATCTAAAAATGGAGTTTAAAGAATTAACGAATAATCGATCTGAACAAGAAAAAGTTAATAGACGAAGAAGAAGAAGAAGAAGACGACGACGAAGGATATCTTAAGGAAGTGAAATCTGGAGCTTCCATTGCCATCGATGAGACCGAGGAATCACACAAAGATAGTGAGAGGAGCTCTAGAGAGAGAAAATATTAGAGAGAGAGAGCAACGTATCAGAAATGAAATTGAAGTGAAATGAGAAGAAATCCGAATTTGGGTTTGATTTGGAAAAGAATTTAATGAGAAAGAGCAGAGCGTCGAAATGCACAACAAATGCGAGCGAAATGAAGGTTTCGAACTGTGAGTGGGGAATTTCAACTTCATTTCATTTTTTATTTTGTTGGAGAAAATTTATTAAGCGGATTGGAATTTGGAGTTTCGGTTCCGCCAATTGTGTTGCAAGTCTTCTAGCAGTGGATGGTCAATTATGGAGTCGAAATATTCAACACCAACAAATAAATAAATAAACACACACGAAGAATTGTAATAACAAAAAAAAAAAGATAATTATCAAAAGTGGAGATGATTGGTGCAGCTCCATATTTTTAGAACTTTTTTGAAATAAGTAATAGAGTTTAAAAATATTTATAATAAATAGTATATTTACATTGTAAATAATTTGTATATTATGTAAATACAGATCGTTTATAGACTATAAACAGGTAAAATCTGCTATTTATTTTATTTATGGACTATTTGTAAACTATGCAAATAGATTTAAATGTTAATAAGAACTATATACACAATAAATTTACTACTTATAATAAATATTTTGAAAACTTATTATATAGAATATTTAGTTTTAAAAAGGTGTTATTTATTACAATTTTTTTAAAAAAATTCCTTTAAAAATCAAGTTAAAAAAGTGATTTTTTTTTTTTTATTGTCGTGGGATTAGAATCTATTATTCACATGAAAATATATCACAATAGCAATAGCTAGTTTTTACCTTATATAGAAGTGCTTTATGTTAGTATAATTCTTGAAAAAACTAACCAATTAAAGATTGACATTTAAGTCTGTCCTTGACATTCTGTTGAATAAATAGGTCTTACAGGGGGCAGAAAAATTATAGGTAAAATTAAAACAAAAAAATGTTAATTTATAAGTGGTCAACAACATGTAGTGATTATTTTAAAAAAAAAAAACATGTGGTGATTATTCACCCAAAAAAAAAGAGGTGGTTATTGTCACTTAAATATACTTCGACGAGAAAACAAAAATTATTCTAAAACAGTATCAGAAATTATTTAAATTGAAATTTTGGTTATATGATTCCTACATAATTTAGCCACTTAAAACGGTGCAATGTCAATATCTATACTGTTTTCACGAGCATAAAATCCTCCAAAATAGGAGCAAAATGCCATGAAACGCCTGAGGGCAAAAAAGTAAAATTCTCTCAAAATTGAATGAAATTTCATTTTTGTCCCCCCTCTTTTTTATAAATCCATTTTTTATGCACATAGCCATGACGTTATCCATGATGAATCGAGCTATAAAAAAAATTCCATAATGCAATTTTTTATTTAAAAAAAATGCAAAGGAAGCTAATGTCACTCCACTCCTTCCATATGCCTCAAATTTAAAAAAACGCCAAAAATGAAAAGAGAAATGAACTTTATACTAAGACACAAAAATCAAAATTTTACAATAGTCAACCTTATATAATGCTGTATATTATTGCATTAGAGACATGACAAGAACTAAAGAAGAAGAAAAAAAAAGAAAAGAAAGAAGCACAATATTCCCATTATTGTAAAAATAATAATAATAAATTTAATCCTTTCCTTTGTTTTCAGCACACTCTTTCCATTCATACAAGATAATTTGCCCACATATGAGCTCATATTGTCATGTTCTTTCTTTAGATCTGTAATATTTATGCAACTCCATTTGCCAAAAAAATAAATAAATAAATAAATAACTATCTCAAAAATTTAAAATAATGTCATCCACGTCTCACACGACTACTGACAATACGTATATATAAATATAAATATATATATATGTATATATACAGATATAGATATAGACATTGGCAGCGCCATTATCCAAATTGGATTAGTGGGCGTAAGTTTGGGCATTGTGTTCGGAATTGCAAATGATGGTTAACATAAATTTCTTCTTCATTTCATGTCCCACAGTCCCACATGTCTACTTGATGATAACTCTTTAACTATTATTGCAAATAAGCGTGCTGTCTAAATCGTGTCCTTTGACTGTCATAATTAAAAAGAAATTAACATTCTCATCCCTATAGAACCTTTTTAGTCCTGTCTTGGATCTGTCCTTCAAAACAACCAAGTTTTCAAAGAAAAAAAATATTACAAATCAGTTGTCAACTTTATCCCTAAGGAACTTTTTTAGTCTTGTCTTGGATTTTTCCTTCAAAACAACGAAGTTTTCAAAGGAAAAAAAATATGTATGTAACAAATCAGTTGTCAACTTTCTCCATTTATTCAAGTTTTTTTTTAATATATATTTTAAGTATTATCTTGTACGTAGACAAAACATAAAACAGACTTTATATTATTTTCTAACATTCAATGAGTTCATGATAATATATGGTTCATAAACAACATACATGCAATTGTGACGAATTTGTGATAGAGTTCAAAGATAGATTAAATGTATATTTTTAGAGTGTTTAGCACATTAGTTTAAATAGAAAATAAAGTAAAGCGAAAAACAATTATAGTAAAAAATTCTCTCATACTTAATATTTGAACTAAAAATTTCGATTCAAACCAATATTCGAAACACCTTATTATGTCTTAAATTTTTCAGCTTAACTACTCCATCTTTATTAATTGAATTAGCACCTACTAACAAATATAATTTATATGTACACTCAGAGGATATAAAAAAGTAATTGTAGCAAGACACTTATACATGCCCAATTCCCAAAATAGTAAAAAATGAAAGCTCATCTTTTCCATCAATCCAACAACAACAACAACAACTGATGCTTCAACTTCTAAACCCCAAACAAATATAAAAATATATAAAAAAAATCAATACCTTAAAAATGAGAAGTTCTTAGGAGCGTAAGTTAAAAAATATATCTCTAACTTCACTTTTTAGAATTTATATCACGACTATTGTTAGAGTTATAAAATAAAACGATACAAATTTACTAGTTAAAAGCTAACAAAATATTAACGGAATCTGAATAAAAAAATTTAAAAATATATATAAAAAAGTGACATGTCATTTAATTTTCCCTTAACAGATGAGGAATGAAGACGAAGAGTAAGCACCCAATTAAAGTCCCACTGTAACTGGAACCTAGGTGCATGTTTGGCGCTACGAGTCATATGGTTAGGTACCCTCCATGAGACATCCCATTGTTGGAGACAATGACCTCAATTTTGTCATAATTCAATTTGGGGATTCTCTAATTAATTAAACTCACAATTGATTGTGATTGATTTATTGCTAATACCCTCAACAAACGACACCTGGCATACCTACCAAGCATCTTCTTTTTACCATCATATCATAAAAATACAAATCAAAATACACTGGGGAGAGATCATATTCATGTGGATCCAAAAGCTTTTTACGCGGCTAGTTCTCGCTCCATCGACATTTGGGCATCTTTGGAGACATTTCATTGTCGTTTATTGATAATTCGTAGAAATCAAAAGCTGCTGTTACGAGTGTCCCAGATTTAGGTGCTGACCAGTCCGGTAATCTTGATCGTCCGATCTAAAATTATACTTTTGCATACTTGATTGGAACGTGATGAACCAATACAAGGTCAATTTGAGAAATATTGTTACTGTAGTATTGTTTTTTAATGTTATCGGTTCTAGAAAAAGTTTGAAGCATCTCATTTTCTATAGGTATAAAGACACTATTGATTTTGAGTATTTCAAATTAGATTTACAAAAATATGAGTTATTTAACGATAATCAAAAAAAGAGAAAAAAGAGAAAGAACGCAAGAGAGGTGGTAAAGAAATAATATAACACTTAATTTAGTATATAGGCACAACCATTAGAATTATCATAAATGTAACACCTGAGTATTTTTACTACATTAAAAATACAATAATTTAAAGATTATTTTAAAACAAAAGTATAGTTTAAGAAAAATATTATATAATAATATAGAAAATAATACAATATTAGATTAATGCAATATAAGAAAATATACAGATAAAGTTATGCAGTATAAAAATTACATTGTAAAAGAAATACAGTGTTAGAATTAGACTATTTAAGATGAAACAGTATAGAAATTAAACTGTTTAAGTTAAAACAGTATAAGAATAATACTGTTTAGAGAATATGGATGAATAAGGAATGCTGCAACAGTATAGAGAATATACAAACAGTATAGAGAATATACCAACAGTATAAGAAAAATACTATTAATATAAATTTAAACTGTACAAAGTTAAATAACATGTGAATTACATTAAGTGGTGGATGTAGATAAGTATCAGAGGTTTTGAGATCTCATGAACAGTACAGAAAAGAACACCGATAGCATAAAAAAATACTATCACTATAAACTTGGATTGTATAAAAAGTTTAGTGGACATCCAATGGATTTTGATTAGGCCACTACATCATAAAATATAGCCTAATCACCTAAAGTCACTCAAGGGAACCCATTTGATTGCATAGTGACTCACCACCTTTAAAAAAAAAAGAAAAGAAAAAGAAAAAAAAAGTTGAATGATTTCATAATATAAGAGAACACAATTTGGTCTCTACCGTGGAAGGAAAAAAAAAAAAGAGAGAAAAGAGTAAAACGTGAAAAGGAAAGGAAGGAAAGAAAGAAAGAAAAGAAAAGAAAGAAACAAAAGAAACAAAAAAAAAATGCTCCATTTTTTTCCTTCAAAAACCGCCACCCCAAAGCAATTCTTTCTTCAAAATTTTGATGAATTTCAAGCTCAAATCATGTTAAAGCAAGTTCAAAGGGTTTGGCTCAAGATTTGGCATTTATGGTGGTAAAGCCCAAACTTTTTCTTATGGGTTTTGGTGATTTTCTTTAAGCTTTGGAAGGGTTTTGATGAGGTTTTGCTATGGTTTTTATGAAGAGGGCAAAATAGAGTTTTGAGCTTAGCAAAGGAGGGACAAAAAGGTTTGCAAGTTTAGGTAAATCTCTAAACTTTTTATTTGAAATTTATATGCATATCAAGTGTTTGATAAAATGTTTTAGACTATGACATGTAAGATGAATATTAAGGCATGGTTGTTTTATGTTATATGTTAATGGTGATGATGACGGAAAGAAAAAAGTAAGGGTTTTGATGAAATTTCAAAAGGGACTAAATTGTAAAGAAAAATGTAGTCTCAGCAAAGTTGAAAATCAGCCAAAAAGTATCTCTAAACATTAAAATTTCAAGAAAATTAAAACATGAAAGTTGTAAAACTCATCAAAATTGTCAAGAAAAAGTATGCAGTTTTCTAAAATTCAACTCAGTTAAGGAGTTACAAAGTTTATAAAATTTTGAGCACAAAACTTCAAGAAATGAAAACGTTATGAAATGTATTGAATTTGACCAAGGTGCTTTCGTAAGTTTTATTCTCTGTGAAAAAATGAACATTTTAGTATAAAGTGGTCGCTTTTGGTACCCTGGGAAAAAATGTAAATATCTTTGTATTTTGGGCCAAAACTGTAAAATTGTGTAAGACTGGGCTTTCACTAAGGAACATTAAGTTCCTACATTTCTGTGGGTAGTAAGTAACCACAGGGATTATGTTATTAAAGGATTCAAAGTTTAGTCAAGTAAAGAAGGAGGTAACTTGATGAGTTACCGAGCTAAACAGAAAGAATGGTAATCCGATGGTTATATAATTAAGCAAAGAAAAAAGTAACCTGGTTGGTTACAAAATTAAGTAAAGAAAAGGGTAAATCAATAGTATACTAAGTTATAGAAAAAAAGGAATGAATGCTTAATGTTTAAGTTATGTTATCAATCGAGTAGATTGGTAATAAAAGTTAATTAATTAGTCGGGTGTCGTATGATCAGGACACAGAGGCCGACTAATGAAAGGAAAAGGAAAGAAACGAGAGGTTAGAGTTAGAACCAGGTAAGTTTCAAACCTTACATACAGCATGAAATAAATGATTTTCAAATGCTTATTTATATGTTTGCAAATGTGTTTGCAATTGTTATGCAAGTTGATTTAAAAGTATGTTTGCATTTGTTATGCAAAAAGTTTTATAGTTTAAATCAAGATTTGCAATGTATTTGCAACTATTATGTTAAAGGATAACTGCATTTTAAAAGATCAAGTAAAAGTTTGCAATGTATTTGCAAAAATTATGTTAAAAGTATGTTTTACATTTTGTTAATGCATAATGTTTTATAGTTAAGTTATAAGTTTTATGTTGCATTTATTATGTAATAAGATTCAAAGAGAATAATTATAATTTACAAATGTGTTTGTATATAATGTGTTAGCATTTGATATGCTCACTAACGTTAAAAAGAAGGTAAAGTAAAAACGATAAAAAAAAGTATCGTACCAACCTCCTTGTTGTGAGCATATAAAGTTAAAGTTTGACCTCCTTGATGTGAGCTACATGACCTCGATGTTCGATGGTCTCAAGTCTTCCATAAGAGAAGCATTATATTTACAATCTCATGATTAATGATGTTGGTACGAACACTAAAGTAAAATAAGAAAAGTTAAGGAACAAAGGATGAAAAGTTAAAGTAAGATAAAGAAAGTTGAGGAACAAAGGTAAAAAGTTAAAGTAAGAAAAGAACATTCATAATATGCTTATAATAAAAAATTCATAATTGAGCATAAATGGAAACATGTATTTGGATTTTGCTTGTTTTTCTTGTTATGAAACATTTTTATGCTATGAAAAACATTCTTAGGAATGTTTTATGTTAAGTGTTTATGAAAACATTTTGATGTTTATAAGAAAAGGCTTATAAATAATGTTTTATGAAAAGCATTCTGAGGATTGCTACATGTTAAATGTTTTATGAAAGGTGCTTATGAAAAACGTTTCAAAAATGTTTTATAAAAAATGTTTTATGAAAAACGTATTCATAAATGTTTATGAAAAACGTTTTAAGAGATGTTTTTAGAAGAAAAGTTTTTAAAACAGGTTTAAATGATTTATGAAATTATGTTTGAACTTACTGAGCGAAAGCTCATTAAAAGTTTCTTCATACTGTAGGTAGTCCTATAGGTGACCAGTAGGACTTGTTAGAAAAACTGAATGCTGTGTAAGACAGATGCAAGGATTTGGGTATGGATACCACCACAGTTTGCTTCCGCTACTCCAAAAAAAGGTTTTCCACTATTTAATATAAGGTTTTCAAGGTATTAAAAAAATCACAATTTTAAGAAATGTTTTTAAAGTTTTACGATATATTTACGAAGTGTTTTATTTTCTTATAAAGTTAAAGTTTTAATCAGTGATTCAGTAAATGTTTCTTAATAAGTTTTAAGAAAAGATTTGAAATGGTTTTAAAAGCAAGTGTTGAACGAGGTCTCAACTTGAAATGTAGCAAAAGTCGCAATAACTTGCAAGTATGTTTTAAAGGATGTTAAAAGAAAAATAAAATTTTATTTCAGTATTTTTCTCACTAAGTAAATAAGATTAGTATTTTAGTAATGATGTTTTAAGTAAGTAAAATGACTGTCTAAAAAGGCGGGTCGTCACAATAAATGTCATATTTTAATGTTTATTTTGTATAAATGTGTATATGTGGCATAACTTAATATGCATTATGAACAAATATGTGGCATAACTTTTTCTATATGTGACATAAATAAATACTTTTAAGGAGAAAATTACATGTTATGCCATACTTTTAAAGTTGTGTTTATTTACGTCACATTATTATTCATATTACATGTTAAGTTATGCCACAAATAAATATGTATGGTATTATTAAAAAGTAAATATTAAAAAATGTTATTTATGAATATTTTTCACTTTTAAAAGGTTCGCACAACATTTAATTGTCTCATTTCCATAGATGATGGGTCAATTTGATAAGTACCACTTTTGTGGTACTATTTTTGATTCCTATGGCTTTTGTGAAAAAAAATGTTTAAGGAATATAAAGATGAGAGAAAGAGGCACGAAAAGAGAGAGAAGAGTGTGAAATATAAGATATGAAAGAAAGATAGGAAAAGTTGAATATTGACATGTTTTATAGGAATAATTTCAACATATTATATGTCAAGAGGATATATATCTGATAAAAACTCAAGTTTGACGAATATCCCAACTACCCAAAAGTGCATAATATTGATTTCACGTATTATTTTTATATTTAAATGCCCCTCTTTATTTTAGCGGGGTTTCAGACAAATGAAAAAAAAAGGAAGCAACCATTGAATTGCTATTCATCCTTTTTACTGTGTCTCATGTATTGGACCTTCATTCAAAGAAAGGACAAAAAAAAAAACAGAGAGAGGAAAGTGAGGGACATCTATGCAACGAAAAGGAAAAAAAAAAAAAAAAAACAGTAGAGATTGAGTAAAAGAAATAGACGTTATTGGGATACACAAATACAAGGACACATTTTCACTGCGAAATTGAACTCAAAAAATAAAAAAAAAAGCTTCAAAACAACAAAACATCAACCGGGCATTCGCTAATGCCTCACAAGTCCCCCTTTCACGTACAAAACTCACCATGAAAAGTCGTCGTATGCCATTTTAAGCCAAAAAAAAAAAAAAAAAAAGCAGCCAGAAATCAGCAAGAGACTCTTACAAGTTACAATAAACTATTGATGGGTTTTTTTTTTTTTTTTTTTTTTTTTTAAGTCTTCTTCTTTCCTCCTTTGACACATTGTTTAACAAGTTGCTTAAACCCTTTCTTCTTGTGGGATTTCTTGTGATCAGTCGTCTCCTTGTGTTTCTCTTCCTCAACTAATTCCTCCTCCAACTGCAAACACAGCTAACAATCACAATTTAGACGAAATTAAATACATATCGAATCAACGAGAACCAGTCCAATAACTAATATAATTAGATAATCAATACGACGTTGAGGAAAGTAGGTGATACTGCAGGTTGAACCTAAAATATTATTGCATGTCAAAAAAATATTCGTTGGCTACTTGCATGCAACAGTGAAAACTATATTTTTCTTAATTCTTGTAAAGTATTTTTTCTTAATTTGTCTCATATTTAGCCTTTAAAACACACAAAACATACCCCATCGCTACTAACAAATATAAGGGAAAAAAAAATATTCTCCCCACATTCATACTGATATATGCGAAACACACACACACACAAAAAAGGAAAAGAAAAAAAAATGTTCTCCCCACATTCACGTTCATGTGTGCGCGTGTGGCCTTTTATAAAGAAGAAATTAAATATAATTGTTACCTTTAGGACTCGATCCTCTACACGATGAAGCCTCTCAATGAGGGTTCCTTTGACCTCAGTCTCAACAATCACATGGCCAATCGGACGGCAGTGCTTCTCTAGGCTCTCAGGGGAAGCATCATCCATGAATGACGCGTGTCCTTCACTAGTCAGGGTCTCACTTGACTGCGTAGAAGCATAAGAGCTCTTTGGTGGTGATGATGATCTGTTGCTGCCTTTGATCTCCTCCAACTGCTTCAACTGTTACACACGCATTTATATAGAGTTCAAGATATGATAGTGATCAGATGTTTGTCCAACAAGTTTTGTTTTTCCATTATTAGTTCACCATTACTACTACCATTATTAGGATTGTTTTTAACCGGATACTCCAACTCTACACCCCACAATCGGTGAGGCAGGGTTGTGGATTTGTTGCTAGGTGACGTTTGTGACCACAAAAGGATGCAACACAAAACTTTATTAGTAGGTGGATATATCATCTTAATCTTCTCCCTACGAATTTTCACTAACTTATGAACTTTTTCCCTATAATACATCACGAGCGTATAAAATTCTCATCTATAGTTTTTACCACATAATACGTATAGTTCTTTTACACTTTTTTTTTTTTTTCCCGAATGAGAACTAAAAGAAATTGTATGAATTTTTAACTGCTTTTTTTTTTTGGTAATCAGTAATTTTCACTAACTTATGGTATGAATCCATCAATTTACCATTTTTCTCTCTGTTTCATAAAATAAATAACTTTGCAATTTCTTTTAGCGTAAATAAGAAGGTCCCATCATTTTTTCAGCTTAAGACAAATCTTCTTCAACACGAGTTTGTTCACCAAATAATTTATGCTTTTACCTTTTAAAGAAAATATCTAATTAAAGAATCGAATAAAAAAAAGTTGCTCATGACTAAAAAAATAATAATAATAAACGAAAGAAGAAATTGGTAATTTTTTAGTGACTCACCATATTGTCCAAGCGGTCAAGTGTAGAGGGAATCGGTTCCTCCTGAGCTATATAGCCATAACCATTGTCGCCATATTATAGCTTTCTAGCTTTTTCTTTCCCGCAAAAACAGATCATTTTTACCCTTTTTTCTCGTTTTCCAGTATTTATAATACTTTACACTCAAATGATTCAGTCTGCCACGTGTCATCTCCGGGAACGGGCTTGTAGATGAACGACACGTGGTAGTTTTGCACTGGCGATAAGGATTCTGTAATGACACGTCAAAAAATTATGCATGCATGGGAATACGAGAATGGGACCATTAGTAACCACGTGGCCCTCTCGCGTGATCATTGTCAGAAACGACAGTAAAAGAGTAAAACTGGATAGAATCAGAGTCTTCCACTCACCAAATCTATCCGCCTTCGATTGAGTTCTGGACTGTCCCATTTCGTACGCCTACGCTGCCGAATTATAGAATCCGGGGGGGCGCTGTCGTTTGGAATTTGGTCAATATATTCAGCTGTCGTTTGTCTTTCTTCGACATTGAATTTATTTTGTTTATTCCATCATAAATATCTACCCATGCTTGGCACATCAACTCAAAACTCTCTGCTTCGTAATGTATAGGGCGTAAAGCTTTTAACAGTTACACTATAAAATTCTCGACGATTACATTATTATAAGTTCAAAATAATTCAAACGATTGATTCAAACAATTCTCCCAAATATCCTACTATTTTTGACAATATGACTTGATTTTTTTTGAATTGAGAAAAAAAAAAAATTGCTAATGACATCCCGTCCTCTATCTCATTGTAGTTCCGAGCTCTGCCTGCTAATAAAAAAGAAAGGACTCCATCCAATTACGTTCGAAGGATAAGTCCATTTTTAACTCTTGCCATTATGCTGCACAACAACACATTAGTTAAAGTTTAAACTGTGCAGTTTTGATCAATGACCTCAGCAGTGGTAGTAGAATTCCCTTTTTTTTTTAATCCAAAAAATGCACAAGGCTTAGCTTAAACCAAATCTGGTAGCCACAACAGGGCTGCGTCCCGCGTGAAACAACGCCAGAATGGGAAACATCACGAGCCCACAGCTGAAACACCCACAGAAGCTTCACTGGCCCATAAGCTCCCTCTCGATCTACCTGAGGTGGGTTCGGTTTTTCTTTTTTCTTTTTCCTTTTTTTAAACTAAAATGAGTAAATGAATTATTAAGAGGGAAGAAAACGAAGTATATACATGAACTGATGATATATCCTTTGACATTTAGGTTGCTCGTTGCATCCTTGGTTTGAATATATGAAAAATTCACTTAAAAAAAAATACATGCCACATAAAAATATGTTGCCATCTGAAGACAACAATTTACTTCGTGAATAATGTTGTATGCCACAAGAATGCATTGTCTTCCCTGAAATTATCTGAGTACACCATCGTACGTTAGAAAAAATAAGATGATAGAAAATACAAGTTTGCTTCAAATAACGTTGTAACTTAATACAAGTTATGTTTTACAGCTCAGAGTCCGCAACAAAAGATGTTCTTAACGTATTACATGACCCTCTAAGAAGAAAGAACAAAATGAATTCACTTCTTGTGTTTTTCTACCCACTATAAATCTGCACATAATTTAAGATACAGAAAGTAATTAATTTAACAAACCAGTCCACAGACACCCAAGAAAAAAAAAAAAAAAAAAAGATGTAACAAGACAAATTGCACATGTAGCTTCCCACCTATAAAGGCCTTTTTAACACCTTAAATATCCAAAAAAAAAAAATACTCAACTCTTTTTTCTTCTTCTTCCATTGAGCTTTTCCTCTAGCAGTTGATTCCACATTGCTCAACATCAGGACCAGTGACTCTAGTGGTGAAAGGGTCAACTCTAACCCACAACAAGGAGAATATGGAGGCAAGCAGGATAGACCAAACGACGACAATTGTCGGAGTTCTGTTCTGCCGTCCCATGAGACCCTTGAGGAAGGGGTAAAGATGGACGATCACCCAAAAGGCGAAAAACAGCTTACCAAAGAGCGGACCCCATGACTGGTATCCACTGTTGATGGCGTAGGAGACCCCGGCGACAACCCCCACCAAGTTGATGATGAGGAGGGTTGTCGGTGGGATGAGGAGTGTCGTCCATTTGAACAAGTAGAGCTCGGCGAAATCACCTTCTTCGTCTGAGGCCTTGGAGGTGACAGTGAAGTTTGTGTCAATGCCAGCGAGCACTTTGAGCAGACCTTGGAAGACGGCAAAGAGATGGGAAGAGACACCACCAATGACCCAAAACTGCTCGTTTCTCCACCACTCATCGATCCCGACGCCACTCCATCTCATCTCAAGGATACCAGTCGCAAAGATGGAAAGAAAGAGGGAGATGAACCATATACTCGCAATGTTGCTAATCTGTGATCATACGCACTTTTTAGTTGGATTTTTGACGCATAAGACTCTACGAGTTCCTCATGTCAGAATCTAGAAGTGAGTTTCTATAGCCGAAACGTGAATCTCTGATGACTAAAAAAAGTGTAGATATCACCACACTAGTAGTATTAAATAGCATTTCTCGCTGTTTCTACTGCCAAATGAACCAGGCAATGTCTTAAACATAATATGTTTGAAATATGCTAACTACAAAAATTTACAGGTACGAGTGTGTGGATTCCCATGTCATAATATGTGAGTCTCAGAGTTAAGATGTGAATTTGTCATTAATAGCATCGCTCTTACTTTATAATGATAACATTTATTTTATTTTACATGAGAACATTTATATTATTTTACATAAGATATTGCAGAGCGATAGGACAAACCTGTGGAATGATGAACTTGTTTGTGAGCAGACAGACGGCAGGCAACGTACAATACATGAGAAGTGGAATGGAGGTGATTGGATAAATGGTGGTGTTAACGTAGGCGAATCTCTCGAGCCATTTAAGCCTGCCCTTGTAGCCATACCACATTGGGCAATGCCGACTGAGAAGAATTTCCACAGAACCCAAAGCCCACCGAAGCACTTGGTTCAGACGATCAGAAAGGTTAATAGGAGCAGACCCTTTGAAGGCCGGTGGATTCGGCATGCAATAAATCGACCTCCAGCCACGGGCATGCATCTTGAATCCCGTAAGAATATCTTCCGTAACGGAACCATAGATCCATCCAATCTACGAGACAGAAAACCATAGTGAGCATTAAAAGTCATTGTCAAGGAAGTTGCAAAACAATGTAAGCCATAAAAGCATTGCCAAGTTTACCTCACTTCCCCAGTCGGTCTTGTCCTCGTAACCACAACTGATGACATGAATGGCCTCTTTGAGAAGAGTTTCAGGGGTTGCAGACTGCGGGACCCCACCATTCTCCATAAGGGTAGAGGCAACAAAAACAGCAGACTGACCAAATCTCTTCTCCAGGCTCACTTGTGACATCAGCAATGACTTCTCATCATCAAATCCAGCACCTGATATAGAGATTAAACACACTTTTTAGAATGTCACATTTTTACTTGTTATATACACTATGTAAAAAAACTGAGGAGAAAGAAAAAGGGAGGAGATATTTTTCTTCCTAGCGTTCAGTAAAATACTTTTTTTTTTTTTTTTTGTTATACCTTGTATCAAATGAGAAAATGACAGGTAATTAAGAGAAAAAAATAGTTCGTAAGTGTACATGTATTTTGTGTAACATGTGCTCCTTTTACTAGGAAATGGGGGATGCCACGAATTTACTACTTATTTCTTTCCAAATTCTCTCCGACAACAACCCAACATTCTATTTTATTCCCCAAAATCTCTCTTCCAATGTCTTTCCTCCACTTTGCTACTTGACCAAACGTTAAATGTCAAAAAGTTTGTCAAAGAAAAAAAAAAAAAAAAAAGAGGAAACACTACAGATATAGAAATGATCGTACCTTCAACTCCCTCTTCTATATCTTCCAAATTGAAAATCGGCACAGTGGGGTCCACATGCTTGCTAGATTTCTTCTTGTCAGAGCCCTTTTTACTTGACTTTGAACCCTTCTTTCTTGATCCACCACAGAGTGAAGAGAGGACTCCAACTTTCCTGTGCTTTGGCTTAAGAGGAGGTTCATAACCATACAAGGCTGTTCTATTGAAGACACATCCAGTGCCCACGTAAACCGGACCTTGAATGCCATCCAAACCTCTCAAGTTAATCTGGAAAGACACAAGGAAAGAACACAAATTATTTAATCAAGAAATTAATGAAAAACACAAAAAAAAAAAAGGCTTAAGTGGGTACTCAAGAAGAAACTCACATCAAAGAACACAGTATTTCGGTTGGCATATCGATCATTCCTGTCAATACCATCGAATCTCTGTGGAAACTGCACATAGCAAACATGTTTCCCGAGGTTGGGATCCATTAAGAAACACATGGATTCCCTCAAGGCTTTGCTGTTGTTGATATAGTGATCACAATCAAGATTCAACAAGAATGGTCCATTGGTGAGAACTGCCGAAACTCGAACCTAAAAAAGTAACATTAGGTGGGTGAAGGGGGGAAAAAGAAATAAAAAAAAAAGCAGGCAAAAATATAGACTTGAAAACTCTAGCATTTTCTCTTTTAAGATACTTACAAGTGCATTCATAGCACCGGCCTTTTTGTGATGTTGAAATCCTGGACGCTTTTCACGAGAAACATAGACCAAGCGAGGCAGTTCGTTACCGTCAACATCAAGTCCTCCACTTTGACCCAGGAAAACCTACAATAAATGACATAAACAATCTAATTAGCCTCCTGTCTAGCACGATGAATTCCAATATATTTACGTACTTCTACGACGAAGCAAGCAATCTGAAGATGCAGCTACCTGGATCATTCCTGGATGGTCTCTGGTGTTATTTCCAGGCCATGGGGTTCCATCTTGCATAATCCATCCTTCTTCGGGAACTTTCTGTGCCTTAGCAACGAGCCCATTGACACGAACTTTAAACTCTTCGTATTCTCTCTGAAATCCACAAGAAAAGAACATAAGCAGCAAGCACTTTTTCATTGGCAAGGGAAAAAAAATGCCTTCAAAAACCACGATATTTTTCTTGAAATATCTGTTATTTTCTAGACATCCGTAAATTTAGATCAATATGTACAAAAAGACATAGTTTTTCCTCGTTAATTGGGCAGAAAGACAAGGTCTCCATATATATTTTTTCTACCTTCATAGCACGACGTTCTTTGACGAATGATGGTTGGACCTTATCTTTCAAGTAGTCGATCTTCTGAGTGAAGTACCATTCGGGAGCACGAGGCTCAATGTTGTATTTCTTGCAGAAAGGAACCCATTTCCTTGCGAACTCCGACGTTTCAGACAGAGCTTCAAATGTCAACATGGCAGCACCATCATCAGACAGATAGCAAGAGACCTTGTCAACTGGGTAGTCGACGGCAAGAATGGACAGCACGGTATTGGCCGTCACAAGAGGAGGCTCTTTCAATGGGTCGACAGTACTGACGAAAATGTCAACAGCAGCCAACTGCGAGGGTTCTCCTTCTCGGTCGTATCTGTAACATAGATGGCGGGATTTTCAATTCCACATATAAGGAACTCATCAAGGGTAAAACGACAACAATACTTTACATCATGAGCAAAGAAAATTTCCCTACCTTAAAGCAAGTCTGTCGAGATATGTTTCACGATTCACAGGAAGCCACTTAGGGAACTGATCAAGAATCCAGGAAATCGCAAACCAAATCTCACATATAACCGATATTAACCACAGCGCATAGGCATTTGGCACGGGGTTTGTAATTCGATAGTGCAAAAAGATACACAGTATAACAAGCCGCAGAACAATGACCATCCTGTAAGGATTTATTTTGGATGAAGGAATGGAGACCTTTCTTGAGAGAGGTTGTCTGGCTTCATCATTCCTAGCAAAAAGAAACATCGGCATAATAAGAAAAAACAATTGAAAACATGAAAATTAAGCATACAAAAGACCAATTCGGTAGACTTTTTAGAAACACTATGTTCATGATTAATGGTGTTGACTAAGATCTTCCAATATCAAATTTACAGATAATCCTCTTCAAAAATCACATTCAGAATAATTTTTCCAGCTTGTTTTCACTAGAGTTTAGCTTTCCAAGTTTGTAGTTACATAAATTCAAATGCTGAGAAATGAAATGAAGATATACAGTACAGCACTAAAAGCAACATTGTATTGCATGACCAATCCAAAGGCTTAAAATTGTTAAGGTTTAACGGGTCGGTTAAAGAAAAAAAAAAAGATAAATCATGTAGACAGTAAACTTACAATAAAGAGTCATCTACAAGCACATCGGTGCTAGCATCAATATCTCCACCTCCCCTTTCGGAAGTAGCTTGGCCGGTGCTCATTGGAACAACATTCTTCTCCTGCTTCATCTTCCAACCATCCACTCTCTCTTTCCATGCTACATTTCCTAGTCCAGGTGAACCAAACTCCCTCACGGGATCCACAACTCTAATATTAGCTGCTAAAACATGAAAACCATGAACTTTGAATCAATATCGGGGCAAAAGTATCGAACCAAACTCATAAGGATGATAACACAAGAGTTAGAAAGATACGTGATTGATTGACATCAGATGAATAAGGAAGAGGGTGGATGTGCTTTGCACCGCCAACTCCTGGAGATGCCATAGAAAGCCTTTCAGGTGATGCAGCAGATAATTCTCCGGAAACCTAAACATAAACATGGCAAAGAGATTATTTTTCCATTCGAAAATCCTTGCCCAATTAGAAGTTTGAACAACATGTTAGTAAGAAGTTGCCTTACCTCCTGACCATTAGTGAGCAAAGGAATGTGGTTGTGAGAAACCTCCTTATCGAAATTCGGAGCCCCAATATCTTCTCCCCGCCCGTACATCATTTGCCAACTCAACATGCGCTCCGCGATCTTCTGCTTCTCAGTTTGATTTTCTGAAGGGTAATTGAAATCGCTTGCTCCATCATCAACTTCGACACTATCTTCCTTATCGCCAAGAATCACAGGACTTCCTGAAAACCAACCACAGAAACTGAAATGAGAATCACAGAATCACTGTTAAGAAAGCATTCACTGCCTTGTTCATAAGAAATAGCCGGCGTACAGCAAGAAAAAAGATGTAAAAAAATTAGTATTAAGCGTGAACCAGCGGCTACAAAACCAAGGTAGCATCTACATTCACTTCACTCGACTCATAATTATTTTTGCAATTCAACTGCTGATGAACAATTGCAAAATGAACTTTATTCAAAACTACTTTTCTCATGTGATGAAATAATAATTGCAAATTAGCGAGCATGTATCATCTAACAGACCTTTGTGCCTCTTGTACCTAGTCTTGCATTGTGGGCAAGACTGGTTCCCATCTTTCCTCTCGTACTCGTAGCAGGGCCTGCATACCGGAAAGGCACAGACATCGCAAGCGACAAATGGCTCACCATCTACAGTCTTTCCGACAGTGTCACCACAGATCTGGCAGACCTGCACACCTAGGTTCTTCAAGGCCTTTCCCTGAGTGAATCAGATCCAAATCAAATCAACATTATCAACACACGAGTTAAGCAAAAATCAAGACAATGAAGACAATCACAAAACTCTAAATTCAAAACGATATTAAGCCAATTAAAATCTCATGTTTTGGATCACATTCAGGTGTTTCCACTCATACAAACCAAAAAACTGATCAACATTCATAGAACAAGTTATTTAATGATCATGCTACATATGGAATGTTGCAGGTATGACCTAGAAGCAAATTCACATCCGACTCTACTGCAAGGTGAAGATTTTGAAACCCTCGACCTCACACTCAACTTAAAAAAGAGAAGAAAAAAACAAATAGAAGAACCTAAATTATACTTACCCCCTCACCCTCAACTTAACAAAAAGAAAAAAAAAAAAAAAAGAAGAACTTAAATTATACTTACCCCAGTTTCTCCTTCTGATTCCATTGACACCTGCTTATCTTAACACATATGTGTACAACGGATCAAAAAAAAAAAAAAAAACCGCAAGAGTTCAATCTTCTCGACCAGATCAGTTATGCATGCCTTAAACCTCCAATTTCTTCAAAAGAATCTGCTTACAAAAACAAAAAAAGGCACCCAATTTAGAGAGTTGGATCCAAAATAGAACACCTGAGAAATAAAATTAATAAAGATGTAAACTAGAAAGTTTCCATTTTTCACAACACTAATTAAATAATTAAAAAAAAACATAAAAAATAGAGAAAAACAATTGCTCAGATTTTTTGGGAACTTGTCAAAATCTTATCTTTTAGTGTTGGAATGCAAAACGTCCACAGATGACTCTCGAAATTTTCTCGAGAACGAAACAGCCATAATCCACTGGAAAAAAACAAACCAAAATAAAAAAGTTGAAAGCAAACAACTTTACCCGAAAGACCCGATCTTTAGTCACGAAATGTGAGGATTTGAAAGAAGCCCAATTGAAAAGCCAAGCCAAAATTTGATGCAGATCGATAGAAGTAGAAAATCACAGATCTCAAAGAGACCCGTGTGACTAAAACCACAATCAATGGTTTCTCTCCTCTCTCTCTCTAACTCTTTGTATAGCTGTAGATAGATAGAGAGAGTAATATGTGTATATGTAAGTGTCTTAAATTTGATAATAATAAACTAAGAAAGGAAAGAGAAAAGGGAAATGAAAGGAAAGGAAAATGGCTTAAAGAGGACGAAAGAGACAGGGCAACTACGGCCTTAAGACTAATACTAATTTTGATATCACTCCACCGACACTCTGCGTTTGTGTGTTTTTTAGAGAGAGAAAGTGAAAGTGAAGCACTAGCAGCTCAACCAGTCTTTGAGCTCCCTTTTTTTTGGCTTGAAGTTTGAGTTTTTATTTACCTTTTATTATTCCTATTATTAGTATTACAATCTCTTTCGTTTCCTTTACTGCCCAAAACATAATTTATGGTCCCTCTTATCAACAGCCGTATCAGCAAAATTATTTTCAACTAACTATTCAAATAAGCACACATTACCATTAAAAAAATTCAACTAATAAGATTTAGAAATTTTTTGTTCCTCATCAAAGGATTTTTCAAGTTTTTATTGTATTTCTTTATTGATTTATATATATATATATATATATATATATATTTGGTGAAGAAGAAGACATGAAAAAGAGTTTATTAGAGATTAGATGGAAACAACTGGACAAACTTAGAGAGGAGTTCGCCCTTTTCACCGTTTCCTTTGGTGCTGTGTTCTAGCGTTTCTGTACTTTCTAACATCTCAACATCTTGACCCTCCTTGTTTCACTCACCCATCACATTCTGCCACGTGGCTCACTACCTTTAAGACCCTCAAACATTCTCCATCAATTATCCATTTTTACCGTTTCGTTTTCAAATGGGTGTTTTCTAAATATGGTTGAATCGTTATTTTGTAATATTTTTTATTTTTTATTATAGTATATAAAAATTTTATACTGTAACATTTATTTTTATGGTTTTAATTATTGTTGTCAAACAACCTATAAAACAACTTTCTATTTTCAAAAAGCAAAAAGGCTATTTCTCGCAAAGGTAGTGAAAAATAATTTACTGATATATATTTGTCTTTTAGTAATTTTATCTGTTAAAAAAATAATTTTGATTATATTTAATAATTTAAAACACACACTATCTCCATAGAAAGACTTAAGAAAGAAATAACAAACTTTTCTTAAAAATACTACTTAGTAAAAAGAACCAATTACATGTAATATTATAGATTATTCTTGTACCTTTTTTAAATTCTTTCATTCAATCCAAAAACATGAGCATTAGTTTTATCACTTTAGAAATGAAAACAAAATGCAATCCTTTCATAAAAAAGAAAATAAAATTAGTAGATAGAATTTTTTGGGTAAATAAGGGTTATTTGGTCTTTAGATTTCACACCTGCTTCAAATTGTTTGTGTTATGAACTAAAACTCTTTTATTCTTATTTTTATTTTTATTTCATTATTTATTTATTTTTTGTTTTGGGAGTGTTGATAATTTCGTCGGTTGAGATGGAGCGTTGGAAGCACGGCTGAGCTTTTGTTAAAAAAATGTCGCTTTCAATTTCTCATTCATATGGTCATCTAACCACTTGATTTTTTTCTCCTAAAAAAATGGTTGTCTTTTTTTTTTTGGTTAGTGAGTCATAGCATAGCATGCCAGGTCAGTTGGTCGACCAAGCAAAATTATAATAAATTATTTTTGGAGCCCCACTTCAATTATTCCAATTTCCAAATGGATCTATAGCAACCACTTTGAATAATAATGAAATGAGATGTGCTAAACGTCATCAACTAAATTTTTTCCCCGTGAAAAATATAAGGTCAATAGATAGGAGATATAATATTTTGTTACATTAGCTTAGTGATAATTAAGCCAAATCATTTACAATAATATGTGATAAACTACTAAGATGAAATTAAAAAAGAATATAAGAATTCAAAACAACAAGTCATTAATCTAATTTACATTTATCATTGTTTAATTTGGCTACATCCTATGTATGCTCAACATTTAGGCATTTATATGATGTTTCAGAAAATTGGTTAGAATCAATTGGTTAATTAGCTAAAAATATTATAGCATGTGAAAGATTCATGCTGTAGCAACTTTTTGTTTTGTTATTATAGTTAATAAGAGAATTTTACACTATTTGTTAGTTGAAACTAATTAATTATAATCGAAAGCCAAATTACCTTAGTAATTTTGGTGACATTAAATTATTGGCTTTCATGAAATTTTGAAGCAACAATTGCATGAGACTGACTCATCAATTAGCACCGACAAAAGGCATAACTAAACTAAACAATAACATACGACAACATATTAAAGTTATGCTCCTCATTGTAGAGACAGTTTTTTATCGTCCTTTTATAGTCGATAATCAACACTCCCAAAACGCTTTCCAATAAAAACAATTTCAATGTAAATTTGATAAATGTTATTGATTTGGAGTGTGGAATATTAGTAGAGTATGTAATTCTATTTACAAATCAAACAAGAACAAGGACTAAAGGCTCAAATGCATGGCAACAATGAGCATTTATTTAATTAGTGAAAATACAATAACTTAATGAAACTAAAAAAAATAAAAAACAATTTACGGTTATCCTTTACAACCGACAAACGGTTAAAAATTGGGTAAAAAAGTATGACTTGTTTTCCTTTTTTTAAAACAAAGGTTTGATATTAATTAAAATCATTTTTGAAGTCTAGTTATTCGTATTTATTATTTGGTGTAAAAGTTAGACAATTTTTTTTTTTGTAAAATTTAAGCATACAGGTCATTTTTAAAAAAATATTTCTGATAAATAATGTATTTTAGAATATTTAAGGTAAATGTATATTTGTCGTAGATAATTATTTATTTATGCAAATATATATATATATATATATAACGTAAATTTACCAAATATGTTTCCGTATATTTGTTTGAAATTCATCGTGTTACCCTAATTCATCCGGTGAATGCCCATCATAGTGAGGCCCAAAGAGGTCCATCACAATCCGCATGTCGTTTTATTCCCTTCACATCTTTCTTATTCAACGGTAATCGGAGCCCTCAGCTCAGAGCTCCTCGGCAAAATTAGGGCTTTGGAGCTTACCAAATCCACTAACAATGGCGTCCTTTGCGTCTCTCAAGTCTGCAATTTTCCATCGAGAAGAGAAGAAACAGTACTTTCCTTTTCTTTTGCCCAATTGTAATCCATTCATTTTAACATTTTTCTCTTCATCTTCCTCACCAACAATAAAATTTCGCAACTTTTTCAAGGTTTTTATTTTATTTTTATTTTTTCTGATGAATTTCGGATTCAGGCAATACCAAGCTCACATTCGCGGGCTCAACGCGTACGATCGCCACAAGAAGTTCATCAAAGACTACGGTAACGATCGATTTCGAATTTGTGTTAGAAATTCGTGTTATCGCTGTGTAATTAAAATTTTCGTCTTTAAACGTAATCAGATTCGAAAAGTTGTTTTTAGCCTTTAATATGGTTGTATTGTTGTAAATGTGAAAAGAAATGGATGCGAAGTAGCTTGCAAATGCTGAGCTTTGTGTTTGGTAGCTCTCTGTCTGGTGTC
>CAMOHE010053046.1:0-19346 GCA_946598075.1 Artocarpus hirsutus | reverse complement strand
TTGTCGTTTTTCACTTAATTTACCTATCCAAATGAGGATAAAAAGATAATTAGGAGAGGAAATTAAAACAAATTTAAATTCAATAACGTTTAAATAAAAGCAAATAAAATTACATTAAGAGAAATAAAAATAAAATATAAAAATAGAATAAAATTTAATAAAATGAAATTAAAATCTCAGGAACTTAATCAATTTAAATACCAAAAAGTATTAAAAATAACTTTATTTTTTTAGGGTTATTAAGCACAGTAGGAGACAGAAAACAAACAAGGAGTACCATATACAAAGAGGTAATGTTGACAAACCATCCAAATCGGTATTTTTTATTAAACGGGTATGCATAATGACATGGTATATTTTTTGGTTGAAATTTTAGTCATGGCAAGTAAGTATAGGCCGTTAAGTATGAATCTCTAAACATTAAAACAAAGAAAACAAGCATCATTCTGTTTGTACAAAAGACTAATAAAATAAAAAGTCATTTTATATATAGAAATTACACAAAATGTTATATTTTTAGACAGCAATTGTAAATAATGTCAAAAGTTTTGAAAATGTAAAAAAATAAAAATAAAAAGCAAATTCAAATAATTTAGTCTTTTAAAGTAACATAAATCCAAAAAATATCCTTGAAAAAAAAATCAGATCTTCATTTTTTTGTCTTCTTTCTCTCCCTCACCATATTTCTCTCACTTCCTCTTTCTCTCTCTTCTTTTTTCTCTCTATGCTAATTAACGTAGCCGCCATTGTTGTGCCCTCCAAGCCCAGCCGTCATCATCGACATCTGTATCAGCGCTGTTGAGGTCAGAGCTTCGAGAAGGGAGATGACAAACGCCAGATAGGGAGCATCGACGAGAAGCGAATGGGCTCCGACGAGATCGCAATCACAATCGAGAAATTTTGATATGATTTCGCTGTTGACAGTGATGGAGTTAGGTGATGATATCCCTAGGTTTTGATTCTTGCTGGTTTCTGAGTTGATTGAAGGTGGTTGCGATCGATAATGTGCAACGGACGGGGAAAGGAGCTTGCGGCAGCATCACGATTGTGTTGCACGATTTGACAGCGATAGGCGATGCGTATCGGCGTTGCAGAGATTGGCTCACTTTGGTGTCAGGAAGGCAGGAGGTGTCATCGAAGGGCCATCGTGTGGGCAGCATGTGGGCCTCCGTTGTCGGAGTGTCAGAAGAGTGGGGGCGGCAACAGCTTTTTTTCTGTTGTGTTTTTTCTTTTCTTTTCTTTTCTTTTTTTATTGTGGTCGTTTTTGATAAAAATCCTTATAATCTATTATTTTAGTGCTTGCGGAGTGTCATCGATCCCGGTGATATCTAGCAGAGCCACGAGGACCAGTGACATCATTGGTAAATTTTTTTTTATTTACATAAAAATATTATACTTTTATGTTAATATAGTATTTTTGAATTGCAGACATCGTCGTCATTGTAGGTGATGTCTCTCTAAAATATTCTCTCCAAAATTTTTTTAGTTTCATAATTGTAATCTAGTATTTCTTAATTTTCATAACAAATATATTTAAAGTTTATAAAAGAATTTTATGTCTTCGATACCACCAGTATAAATTATACAACGTTTCCCTTATACCTGACATGTGATTTTGTTCCCATGTCCTCCTTTTTTATTTTCTATTTTTTTTTTGGGAATGTTTCGTCCTCTTCCTTTTAGTGCTTTCTTTTTCTTTTTTATCCCCCTCTTTTATTTGCTTTTCTCATCTTTTTTTTTTTTTTTTTTACTTTTTTATCTTTTTTTTTTCTTCCTTTCATTTTTTCTCCTTCTTTTTTCATTTGTACTTTAATGCTCTGTCATTTGTACTTTAATGCTCTGTCTTTTTTATTTTAAATGGTTTTTTTCTTCTTAATATATTATATATTTACAAATTCTCTTCATTAAAATATTTTTTCAACGTTTATTATCAAAATATTATTAAATTTATCTTATTGCATATTTTTTAATTTACTGAAATATTATTTATTAAGTGTGACCTTCAAGTTCTTTCATTTTTTTATATTTAAACTTTTTATTACCTTTGTCATATTTCCCAAATTGCTCCCTATCAAATAATTCCTTCTCAAATATGTTCCTACCTAAACATTTTTGTCGTACAAACCTTTCATATTTACACCTACAACATAAATGATTTACTTTCCAGTTATAACTTTTTTCCTTTAAAATGTACTCTATTTTTTTTTTTTACTCAACTAAACTAGGATAACAATAAAACGGTCAAAAATAAATAATAAAAAAAATATAGACCTTTTATTTAAAAAAATGCAAGGAATACATGCGCGTGATGTGCGCGTGTAACTAGTAGAAGAATATGTGATAATGTAAAATGGAACATGTGCCTTTTAACTTTAAAAAAAAAAAAAAAAAGAACAAACAAACAAAGTGGTACATATTAAACTTCCTCTGTTAGATTTTTGCCGGCACAGAAAGATCTATGCAGAATTATAAGCAAATAATTGATGCTCTGCCAAAAGGAGAGGAAGGTGAAGCAGACAGCCGATCAAGGAATTCTATAAACGTGCAACTTGGAAATTTGGAGTTGGCGGTATTTTAACAAGTGATCATCATCATGATCTCCATTCACCAATTTCATATGTTCTTTCATCACATGATGTACATGTCATGTTTGTTTTCGGTTGGTACAGAACTATATATATATATGGTCTAACTTTTTCCTTTTTTTTAATTTTTTATAGTTCCACAAGGATAACGTGATTGCAATAATATATCTTGTTTGTTGGAACTATAAATCTAATATAAAATCTCCTAAGTGATTCACGCTTTTATCAAAAAATTTAAAACCAACAATTGTGCTATGAATATAATAATAAGAAATCGCAAGCATGAATTTGCATCTCTCCTACCATTCAACAAATAAATAAATTCGAAGCCGTAGAGTTAACGTTCATTACCTTCTTATTCGGACTTTGGGCATGTCTAAGGCTTCTTAAAAGTTATTTTTGGTTTCTTGAATCTAAAAACTGTTTCTAGAAGTATGTGGCTAAATTGTCAAAGTGTTTTTTGTTAAAACTGTAAAATGTGATTTTTTTAAAAAATACTTCTAAAATAGACTTTGAAACTTGTACCAGAGTATTAATAATATATTATAAGCTTAAAATATAACATTTTTTTAACTTTTTTTTAAAAAATTAGAACCTTAACTCTTTTAAAAATATGATTCTAAACACTTATTAAAAAGCTACAGCTTTTACTTCTCTTTTTCTATTAACTAAAAACACAAATAAAAACAGTGCTAAACAGGCCCTTTAATGCCTTGCTTGAAGATTTGAGCCACAGCAAATGATTTAAGATAGAAGGTGAAAATGGGATTAGGCTACTATTTCCTTTCTTTGGTATCCCTTTTTATGCCCCAATAATAATAGTATCTTGTTATGTTAATTAAAATGTCATAACATGTAATTAAATGCCACATCAATTAAACAAAATATCGCGTCATTTAAAACATTGTCAATTAAAACGCTAATTGCTAACATATATTTTTTTCCTGTTCATCTCTCTAAAACAAAAAAAATATATATAGGGTTTAATAAATAAATATATATTTTTTTATTTTGCCGAACTTCCCCACCGCCACCTTCACCCACAAATCACAATCTCTTCTAAAGGTTTATATTATTTCATATCAAAATTGAAAAAAGGACATTGTTGTTTTAGGAAAAGAAAACCTGGGATGTACGTGAAGGGAACAAAGGGAGAATTGAGAAACCTTAAAGAGGTTGTATTGCAAAACCTTAAGGAGAAGAGAGTCTTGATGGCGGTAGAGTAGTGGGCGACATCAAAAATATTTAACCTTAAATTTTTTTTTTTTGGTGGGAGATAAAAAAATGTTTGTCCAATCAATATTTTTATTGACAATATTTTTAAATAACATGGCATAATATTTTAATTGATGTGGCATTTTAAATGACTTGTCACAATATTTTAATTGATGTGGTATTTTAATTGACATAAAAAATTATAATTTGGAATAGGGGGATACCAAAGAGGGGACATAGAAAATATTGCCTCAAAAAATGATCACCTTGTGAATATCTAGAGAGATTTTCTGACATGTTATTATCGTTAGTTGGGTCTATTCATTTACTGCTATGGTAAAGGTTAAGGCAAAACAATCATAATCTCGTGTTGTTTGTAATTTTTTTTATGGTGGTGTTGTTTGTTATTAGGGTGACATGGAGAATTAAATGATCAAATACCTTTGTTAACAGTGGAAACTTCGTTATTAATTTTTTTCTTTTTGTTTTCACCAAATCACATCGGCACAGTGGAAACTTCGTAATGAAGTCATTGATTTTCTTCTTATGTGACAAGTGTCATTATACCGTATTATTATCAATGTTATGTGTAGGACATTCGTTTGTTTTTAGGTATTTATTGTCCAAAAATAAACACTGACACTATTTAGGTAAGGTTGGGTGAACAGGTTCGATTCGTGTCAGATTAAACTTTATTTAAATGGCGAACATGCCAACTCAAAAACGATCCAACCTATACAACTCGTTTATACGAAGTCTTAACAACCAATCAAAGTATGAAAGATTGAATAATAATCCTTTAACATAAATAAATTGAACAAAATACAATCTGTAATTCTCAACAACAGAAATTAAATGACCATATACTCATAGCAATAAATGAATATTAAAAAAAAAATTGATCTGCAACTCTACAAAACCAAAAGGCGGTGATGTATAAAGTGAGATCACCAGCGAAAAGTCGTCGGAGACGGAGTAAGAGCAGTAATAGATGACAAGGGAGGAGCTAAGGACAAGGTTAATGTTGCGGATTTTAGAGAGGAGCAAAAGTCTAACCAACAAAAAACGCAGCAATCACAAGAGTCTTGATGTGCTTGAGAGAGAGAGTTGAAGAATCAAAATGAAGGGTGCGGCGGCAAACAAAAAAAAAAAAAGGGATTGTTAGGTTGCTTTATTTCGCTTGAGGGAAAGAGAGAGCTAAAGAATAAAGATGAAGGATGGCGGTGACAAAAGAAAAAAAGATAGCATTTGGATGTTTTATTTATGTGAGAGTAAGCTTTTAGGTTTTATTAGATGTTGGGCTGCAATTCTTATTTGAATATAAACTTGGGCTGGACTTTTTTTTTTTTTACATCTTCATGCGTTTAACTTTATATGAAAAACAAATATTGAATCAAAGTAATATTTTTTTGTTCTTTCATATAAAGTAAAAGGGGGTGTGAAAAGTTGAGGGGGGATGCAAATAACCCCAACGTTTTCTTTTAAGATTTTTTTTGAAAAACCACAGGCAATTAAAAGAAGAATTGCTCTCATTTAACTTATTCTGTTAGAATTTATGTTAAAAAAAAAAAAGGAAAATAGACCACAGCACCTCACTTAATCCCCTCTTTTTCTTTCTGTTTTTAACAAAAATTCTAATCAAGTGGTTTAAGTATGACTAATTAAAAATTCAAAAGACAAAATGAGAGTTTTTGAAGTTTAATACTGGGAGCAAAGTGTGAATAATCCTAAAGTTGATAGGACACAAATGAATTAAAACTAAGCTTTTTTTTTTTTTTTGTTTTTTCCCCTACATTGCACACAAAAAAGAGTACTTTATATGTCAAAGATGAATCAAGGCTCCAGTGATTTAAATCTCTAAAAATTAGTGTCCACTTTAAAAACTTATTTTTATTTCGCTAAAAATAGTCGAAAATCATTTGCATAGAAATAAATAAGAAAATAAAAAGAAGAAAAAAAATAAAGATTTAATATAGCTTGACAATATACCTATATCTACAGATTAAGAGAATTAAAAGTTAAATATTCACTAATAAATAGCACTATTCATGAGCTATCAGATAAATAACCCAATATATCATATGCTAAAAACCAATATATTTTTCAAATTTAAAAATGATACAAAGAAATTCAAACTACGATTTTATGATAATAAAATAATAATCATGTGTAGAGTTATCATAAAATTTTTCATGTAAAGGCTTGATTGAAAATTTAGAAAATAAGGGTGAGTGATCTATCTAATTTAGAAAATTTGGAACAACTTAATTTGTTGTACAATTTACTGAAATTCTCAATGTGAATTAACTGTATTAAGAATTAAAAGTTTGTTACTGTAATTGACATGAAGTTTCCTTCATACTGTAACGCTCCTAAGTAGGGGTTAACAGTTTTTAAAAAATTAAATAAAGCATTAAGAATTAAAAGTTTGTTACTATAATTGACATGAAGTTTCCTTCATACTGTAATGCCCCTAAGTAGAGGTTAACAGTTTTTAAAAAATTAAATAAAGATTTAGAAATGAAAAATAAAACATTAAAAGAACTTTGCTCAAGACTTAAATGAAAACTCTCAAATAAAAAAAAATATAAACTATAATTAAACCATAGTTTAATGTAGCACCTTTAAATTAATAATATAAAATTGTCATCATCATCATTCCAATTCTCAATACATCTTAATACAGTCACAGAAAATAACATACAATGCTTACATTGTCATGAAAAATATTCTAACAAATGAAGCAATTATAACGGAATACAGCTACATAGCTTCTTCAAGTATGTTTCTTGTCATCATCTCACACATTATGAGTCTTGAAAAGATGAAAATATAGGAGAATGAGCGACAATATGCTTACTAGAGAAAATCCATTACTCACCTTTAGGTTTTTATCATTGCCATATTAAAACCTGCATGGTTGGTAAGTTCTCAATCATTATATATGAGATTCATTATGATCATATTCTGTAGATACCATACATTAATCATTACCGAGTTTCATACATATACATAGATACAAATATTATAATCCATCATTTTTTATAGGCATCCACGTTAAAATAGAGTCTTCATCACTCAACTCACCGAAGACCCAAACGAGCGCGCTTTTTCACTCTCTAATCATTTCGAGAGTGTCAGGTGAGGGGACATTAAGCCCCGGATCCTCACTAAGTCATTTCCTATATAGTGCGTTCTGGGACTTTCGACTCAAGAGAGCACCGTCACTTCCTCCTATTTTACTAAAAGTTTTAGGGTATTCATGCCTAAGGACGTAATCGCTGCAATCTTTACATCTTATCATTCCTCTATAATCATTCATTATTTATAAAGTCAGTATTCCTAATTATGCTTCTCAATTTATAACAATATATATCAAATCAATTTATTCCTCGTTGTACAATATAGGACGAGTTCATATAATTATCTCATATGTGATACTCATATAATATCAGTTCAACATGCATATATATCTTGCAATATAACCAATTTTAATTCCATAAAAACCTCACAAAAGATAAGTAATAGAATCCCTATCTTTTGATGAATACCATGCTGATAACTTTCAGCTCACAAAATCAAATTTACCACGTAAGCTTCAAATACTTCGTTATCCTATAACGTATAATATAACCATACTTTAATAAATTCCTAATCTATAATTATACCGATTTACTATCTATTCTTAGAAGTGTGCTATAATCATTTATGAAATCCTTGGAACATTTCATAGCCTCACAATATAGGAAATAATCAAGTTTGAACTATCGGGTCGGCCTATCGATCAACTGTTTCCAACCTACTTATCAAAATTGCTTTTTTTGGACCTTCTATCGGCCTACCGATCTCAAAGTTCAGCCTACTGGTACTGTGCAACTATCGGCCAGCCGAACTGTGGGGTTCAGCCTGTTGCTAGAAATATGGAAAACCAAAGTTTTCTCCATTCCCAAGAACTTTAGGCTCCAAAGCTCAATCTGACTTAATTCATCAATTCTCAAACCATATGAGAGGTACAAAACCCTAAGTATATCATGTTCTAAACACTTATAATCATTTTCTTTCAAATCTTTATACATAAAACACATGTAGATCATAAAACTTCAAGTTTCACAAAACTTATGCAAGAACATGTTTCAAATCCAAAATACTCAGACTCAAAACAATACAACTCAGTTTTTAAAGGTGTTTAGAATTTCAAAACATTGTATAATCATTTGCAATATGTTTCTCACAATTTTCATACCAAAACACAAATTAAAATCAAAGTTAAAGTTTTAAAAATCTAACCTCAAAGCTTAGCTCAAAACTATGATTTGATATTGAAATGTTTAAGCCTCCTTGATCCTTGAGCTCATGAGAAGTTGTTTGTAGAGATTTGGGAGAAAATTAGTTTACAAATCTTGAATGTGGCTTGAACTTTTCTTTATTGTCTCTCTGAACATTTGTGTCACAATGAAAGAGGAAGAAGAAACATAGAAACAAGGAGAGAAAGAGGGAGACGTGAGAGAAGAGAGAGAAAGGGGCAGGGGAGAGTAAGTCGTAGAGAAGGAAAGAAAAGGAGACAAATGATGAAGAAAATTATTAGGGGGACAATTGGGTGGTTGGGAGTAGGTAAATATTTGTCTCCTTTGGAGACTTTCTTGCCACATGATGCCAATATGGCATTTTGGTAAATAAATGGTATGGTGGAGACAACAAGGTAAATTTAAATACAACAAAAATTTTAAATTGACACGTTTTCACATTAAATTTTACAACATCATATATGTTAAAATAACGGGTATTGCACATACGATCTTCTACAAGAAGTCAAGTCAACATACTTCAAATTTTTAAGGATTAATAATTTTGTAATTTCAGATAAGATTGATCAAAATAAAATAAAAAACAAATTAAAAAAAGAACTACTGTGATAAGGCCTTCTTAAAAGGTTTTACTTATGAGAACCTTTTTTTAGCCATTAGATTTAATCCAATAGTCTAAATTTAAGTCTCATAAGAAAAATAAATAAATACAACCACACCTGATTCTATCATTTTCAACATAATAAATATAAAAATCATTAAACACACAAAACCTAAATTCCCTTCCAAAAAACTAAAAATATATCAAAAAAAATAAAATTCAAAGAAACAACCATGAAGGTTCTCCTTTGTGTGGAAGTTCCTTTTCTCTGCTCAGTGGTTGAACTATTGGACAAAATTTTTGCCGACCAAAAGGTGCAGCGGAGATCCTTTGCAACATCGTCACCACCAAAATCAAGAAAAGCCTTTCTGGTTTAATCATTTACTGACTTGATGTGAAGGACAACAAATCTAACAGTGCAGGCGGATGCCTACGCAAAGGACCAAGGTGAGGGTGGGGCGCAATTGTAACGCCCCTTATGGATGTCACATAAATCGTTAACTTTCATCATTATCTTTAATTATCGATAGGACAAACCTAAACTTGTTAAGTATTATCTAATCATTAACCCAGGATTTGCGGTGTAAATATTTTTTCTAATTTAATTTTACCATATGAACATGTGAATTAAAATTTTAATCTACTTTTAAACAATTGGATTATTTTGAAGTAAATCTTATTAGCATTTAAGAGGATCTCACTTTCAAGTAAAAATCAATACTAACTTACTTTAACTGGTTTTCCTCCTCGGTTAGCCCAACAGAATACCCAAGATATTCGGCTAACTAACTACCTGTGGAAATAGTTAGTTTAACATAATAAATATGAAATATGAAAGCAAATTACAACCCATAAATTATTACAAACCAAAGTCCATAAAAATATCTCATAATGTGCAGAATTATTAATGTTTTATTTCATATCGTAACTCTGTGATCCAACACCACCATCCTTGCATACACAGTTGTTCATTCATCCTCCATCCATAGCTATACCCTTATCCTTATCTGCAACATGATTAACTTATATAAGCGTTAAGCTTAGTAAATATATTATGTAATCTCACAAAATATTATAAAAACTTTAATCATAGCATGAACCATTTCTTCTTTGACATAATCATCATAGTACATAAAGTACATTTTGTAAGAACATATATTTCTTTTTTCCTTTTTCCATATTAAAAACATTCATTCTATCCTTTAGGGCCTTGGCATTGCACCATTAACATCATTATGGCATGCTCTCACAAGAGGAGAAGAGTAGCTAGTCTTAAACCACACGTGACAAGTCCATCTTGCAGGACAAACATCATCGTTGGGTCTGCAACTCCTTAATTATGTGGTACATATATATATATATATATATATATATATATTTGTGAAAACATCATATGCATCACGAAATAACATTGAAAACATCCGTCAAAAGCTGTTCTTTAAAACCATGGTAAAAAGGAGTCTTTTGAATGAAAAATACATAAAAATTAATAACATAATACAATATAATATTTCTCAAAACTTTTCATAATCCTTAATCATGATGCAGGTGAGAATGTATTTACTTAACTTTTATAAATTTTACCTATCATATATCTAAACAATGCCCAAAAGAAATTTTCTTAAAATCTCATATCTATTATTTTTGAAAAAATTCTGAAATATAGGTTTTTGCCTAAAAAAGGGATTTTAAATGATATTCATAAAAATTTTGTTTAAGAAACACAATTTAAACATTAAATCATATAAAAATCAATCCCAAAAATACCATAATATCATAGAAAATTTTGCCATGAAAATTGATAGAATACCGACCTCAAAACATGGCCAAAATCTTCGTTCCGACTCTGATGATAGTTTGACAAAACACACTGTAACTCGTCCGTTTAACTCCTAGTTTTGGAGAAATGTTTTGTGCTTGACTTGGGAAGTGTTTATAAGTGTTGAGGGTGGAGGTTTAGAGGTGTGTGATGGGTGGCATAAGTTGGTCAAGTGTTCACGTGTTAGTCTCGGTTGTGAAGCAAAGAAATGAGAGGAAGAGTGGAAATGAGGGGAAGAACAAGGTGACGTGAAGGAGAGTGCATGAGAGAAAATGAAAGGTTGTTTAGCTCCTGAAATGCAGTGCAAAGAATGACATGAACTTGCCAACACATGCACATAGGAAGGCATGAGGTAATGAAGTTCACAGTGGAGGCCAACGGCTTTTGTCTAGAGAGACAAAGAGCATGTGGAACAAGTGAGGTGCATCAACGCTAGTTTCACATGGCTAAGTTGTAAAAGAATAAGCAGACAAAATGGAGGGGTATGGTTGAGTTGGAGCCAATGCATGTAGGGTAGTGTTGTCAGGTGAGAATGCGGGAGGGAAAGAAAAAGAGTTGTTCACATGCTTTTGTAGACCATAGGCTGTGCTCTTGTATCACTCTTAGCTAGAAAAGGAAGTAAAGACAAACTAAAGATGATGGAGGGGAGCGTGTGCATGTGTGGCATTGTCAGAGAAAAGAGTATGTTTATGGTTTGTTAAAAAAATATTCTTTAATATTATAAACAATGCTCTAGATGGTTTAAAAGTGATTAAGAGGAGTTTCGTTAAGTTTTAAAGTGATTTGGGACATATAAAAAGTGAGAGAAATGGCGAAAATTTTTTCAAAAACTCGGGTGCTACAATAACATGTATGAAGGAGATGATACTAAATTGGCTTCATTTTTAGCATTATGTCGTTTTACTATTCACAGCTATAGTGAAATCTTTTTTTTTTTTTTTTTGCAAAAACCAAAAATCCCTAAATCAAATTCTAAAATTTTTAAGTATCAAAATATCGTATCCAAATAATAAAAATCCATATGGATCATCAAAACAAACAATTTACAAACAAAACATAATAATCATACATTAGATACTCTATGTCGTTGGAATTTCCCTAGTCCATCCACAGTAAAATAAATCATTAGTTTATAATAAATTTCATAATCATAAATATTATACTAGTATTATCACACAAAATGTGCCTTTAAGTCATACTTGCATTCATATTGTAGCATGAAATCATTACACATTATATATCATCAGTTAAAGAAAACGGTGGGTGTTACAACAGTGGGCATTGATGACAAAGGGGGAGAAACTATGGTGTTGTCATACTTGGAGGAAAGAGCAAATCATGGCCAAGGTAGAGTAGATTCAATGATAATGGCTCTCTTCGAACTCCAATGGTGGTAGAAGGCATACGAAGAAAAAAGATGAGAAGGAGAGATCTGAGTGAGAGAAATGAGTTTAAGGTTTAGAATTTCGTATTGAGTTGTATGTGGTAGGGCTTATTATAATCTCAGTACTCCTTTAAGTTTTTCACCGTTAGATCAAAACTAATGGTCTTAACAAAATTATATACCAATGTAGAATTATTTTGCACTCCACCATTGTTTTTCCTTTTTTAACCTTTAACATTAACTTTTTGGGGGAATAACTATCTTAAGGTTCATGATATGTATAGTTTCAATGCCTTAAACAAATATAAACAATGATAGACCAATAAAGTTTAAAGGAAATAGACAAAACATAGACTACGGTAAAACATCAACAAAAGAAAATAGGGAAAAAAAAAGAAAGGAAAAAAAAGTAATGTCCCAAAAAAGAAAGAAAGAGAAAAAAAGGATAAAATATTCAAAAAGAAAAAGAAAAAATAATATGCTATTTGAAAGATATAATGATAGATAATAAAGTTCAAAAAAGAGATAAAAAATAAAACACTAAAATGGTGGAGTTAAAAAGAAAGAAAGATTCAAGCATGAGGCTATGATGAACAAATGAAGCCTCAACAGAAAAGGAAAAAAAGTGAAAAAATAATAAAAATAAAGAAAGTTAAGATCACAAAAACAAATGTAAAGCAATAAATGGCGAGAGAAAAGTACTAAAGATGCAAATAAAAGAGGAGGAAGGGCCAAAAAATGAAGAAAAACAAAAATAAAGGTTGAAAAAAAGGGTAAAAAAAGAGAAGGAAAAACCAAAAATATAAAAGCAAAAAACAAAACTTAAAATGAGTCATTTTGGACGATCAAACATAAATAATGCATCAAACATACACTCTTTTATTAGAGTTTAAGGATTTAGAGTTTAACATGGTACGAGAGATAGAAGAATAAAAATGAAAGAGTTAAAAAAAGCACAATAAATTTATGAAGTGCAAAAGGAAAAGAAGAAAAAGAGTTAAAAAAAGCACGAAACAAAAACACTATAAGATGAAAATCATTTGAATACCTTGATTTGAATTAGAAATAAGCTTATAAATGTAATTGCTAGGATTATTACCTAAAAACAAGGGGTACTGAAAAAAGGATTATTTTTTGTAAGAACCCTGAGTATTGCTTCGCTGTATATGCTAAAAATATGATGAAACTCGTTTTTTAATTTTAAATAATAAATTATAAAGTATAGGCCCCCCATCTTGTGTCAAGTTCGCATTGAAAGAAGAAATAATGATTCTCTTCTATGAATCTTAAGAATTTTTTTCATAAAATCTTGCCTACTATAAGCAGTTTATAGTACAACATAGAATGAAAAAGACAATATACAGGATTCCTTTCTCTCAAATGTAATCCCAAGTTTCCACTATTTCTATACGTGCATTTCCCTTCTTATTTCTTCTTCTTTTTTAGTATTTTCTTTTGATTTGTATGAAATTTTAAGTTTTGGGTTTTTCTATAGTCAATGTTGAATTTTTTTTCATCAGGCGTGACATATCAAAAGAAAAATAATTGTCTTCGTTGATTCTATCCAAAAAGGGAAGTGAAAGTAATTCTATCCAAATAGGGAAGTGAAAGTACGTTTGCTTGAAAGGCTTTCCAAAAAAACTATTTTATACCTTTGAGTGCGCATTGAGCCTTTGATTATATATTGATGAAAATCTGATTATTGTAAATAACGTATCAAAGTAATGTTGTTTCTTTCATCATCACTATTAGTATCTTGAAATTACTATAAGTATTGGTATTTTGCAAGTTTGATTCAAAGTCATTATACGTTTGCATTTTCTTAAACGAATTTGAGAATCCATTCAAAAGTTTCTTGGTTTTTCTCCTTCCTCTTGTTCTAAATTGTTGATTAGTTTGTATGATCATTGGGGAATTTGTTTTCTAATTTCTTTTCTCCTAATAGCTTGTTTTCTAATTGATTAATTTATTTTTAGGATCCATTAGATCTTTCAAATAAAAATCTTACTTGTTCATCTTTTAAAAGTAAATAATTTTTTTTTCTAAATTTAAGGTAACTATATAGGTTTCATATATGAATTTCTATAGAATTATGAAAAAGACTTTCCCTTCTAATCTTCAAGATCTATAATTTTCGTAATTAAACTTTTTTGAAATTTTCACTATACAATAGAGTTTTCTGCCATTTTTTAATTCTGTCGAGTTTGAACTTTTTAATTTAATTCCTTGAAATTTTCACAAAACCTTGTTCTTAAAAGTTGTACAACACACTGTTTTGAATAGGTTTTTAAGTCTTACTCAAAAAATAGACCATGTTAAGACATGTCAAGATTTTATTTCTTTGAAAATCACCTAAACTTTGAAATTGGTTTAGTTTTCATCCAAATTGTCTTCAAGCACAAAAACCCTAGTTTCTAGCTATCCATTAACGTAAACATACATAAAAGACATCACATATACATGCCATTAATTCTCTTAAGCATGCCATAGTCTAATTTTAAGCACTATATACCATACTTGCTTAAAAAAAATCTAAGCAACAACAAATTTGAAAATAGAAATTAAAGTTTTTACGAAGAAGTTTGTGAGCTTGTGAACCTCCCCAAAGCTTTATTTTTGACACTCTTCCTAGACAAAAATTCATGGCAAGAAAACTCTTATCACAATTCCCACCAAAACCCAGTAACTCATGAGAAAAGTTTAGGATTTAGCTTATAAAATGGTATTTCCTTGAACTTAGCTTTTAATCTTGGTCCTTACTTTTAATTTGGTGATGAATCTTTAGGTTGTTTTGAAGCAAAAAGTTTTTGAGAAAGAAGCTCTAGGGGCCGCCGAACCTAATAGAGGAGTGGAGTAGTTTTTTTTTTTTTGTTTTAAGTTTTGCATGGACGAGATCTTATTCCAATACAATTTAATACCACTTGATGACGCATCATACCTAG
Source organism: Artocarpus hirsutus (assembly GCA_946598075.1). NCBI lineage: Eukaryota > Viridiplantae > Streptophyta > Magnoliopsida > Rosales > Moraceae > Artocarpus > Artocarpus hirsutus. The sequence goes on along the minus strand of CAMOHE010053046.1, from coordinate 4,496 downwards.
TAATCACTTTGCATGTTTTGTGGTAAAATTGCTTGCTTTTGTGTGGAAAAATTCAGCTACAACAAAGGGGAAAAGGTGGCTTTTTCTCATCCTTTAGGAGTCCGTTAGTGGGTCTCACAAACTTTTTTACATAGTGTACTTTTACACCATACTATATTTTTGTATACTATTAGGGTAAAACTTAAGAAATATATACTTCGATAGTCTAGAATATTTTGACTTACTTTTTTATCATCTTTTCTAATCCCAACACATTATCCCATATATATGTGTTTTTGCTTAAACAGTGTACTTACATTGCACTGTAAACCTTTTAACTTTATTGTCTTTCTATACTATGTTATATCAATTGATGCCTTGTGGACATAAAATCATTTACCACTTTAACTAATTGGTAATTATACACTTTACACTGTTTTGGATTATAGCATGCTTTTCTACTTTAATTAATAATTTTATCATTTATTAATTTATACCACAATATTATAATTAATTGTTTTATAAATTTTATTTTAAGGATATCATTCTATTTTTTTGAGTATTTAAACTCATAAAATTTGTAAATTAATAATATCTTAAATTGTACAAAATTTACATACAAATTACGAATTAACATTGTTCATATATGATTTATACTTTATTATAATTTTATAAAAATATCATTTATAAGAATTAATTAAATCCAAATATGTTTTGGATTTAAATTAATAAATTTTTCTTGAGCATTATATAAAAAAGAAAAACAAAAAAGAATTAAAAAATATAAAGGAAGAACTGGTGGACGGTTTCGCGCCCCAGCATGCAAAGTTTTTTAAAAAATAAAAAAAGGCCTTCACTCCCAAAGGGAGTGAGTAGCCCGCCTTGGCATCCACGTAGTCTTCCTTTCAGCCAATGGGACGAGCGCATCTTTGGTATGCGCGTCCTTTTAGCGCGTGATTCAGCCAATGGATCCCACCGCTGTTTCACTCCCTTGATTTAGCGCAATCTTGTGCGGCCAAACATGCGTGCATGGTTTTGCTTGCAAAAGAGTTGGCAACACGTGGAAAGTTAATTGATTCAGCAAATAACAAGCTGACACATGGCCAAATGTTTAGGGCAAAGAAACGTTTCGGCGTTGCTTTCACGTGGGAGCAGCATTTTAAAACTATTTCTCACTTTATATATAGATAATATCTTACTTAAATATTATTCTACTCCACTCTTTCCGGTGGGTTTTTTTTTGACTTGAGATTGGGGGTTTTGAACAAACTTAGGAAAGGAGATTTCAACGCTTTATCTTTAAGTAAATTTGATTAGGGTTTTATTACTAGGTTATACTTACAACTATAACTCCTTCATATATTTCTTCTAAATAAATACTAATTCTCTATATCTTTCCCTCCTCGGAGTTTTTTTTTTCCTCAAAATTTGTTATACTTAATCATATTCTTTTTATCTGGCTCTTTTAATCACTATTTTTTATATTTATATCTCATACTGATTTTCTATATGAATATAATATACTTGTTAAAATAATTTGTATCAAATATGATCTTAAGTATTTTTCCTTGTGCTAAGATAACAAGAAAAAAAAATTCAACAAGTTAGATTGCACATGTAGGTAAGTATGTGCTTATATATATATATATATATATATATATATAAAACAAAATAACAAAATATAAAAAGTTTCACTACCAGTTATTGTGCATTGGTTTCAACCAAAACAACACGCCTTTGGTTGAAAGTGTTTTTCTTTTCTTCTTTTGTCCTTTTCTTTTTAATGTAATGGGTTTTTTTTCCCTACTTCTTTATGATGTAGTGGGCGTAGTGGCTTTAAAAATGGTCATCCTCATCTAATTTTTTCTTTTTTCATTTCCCTGAATCTAACTATATAAGAAGTGCCAAAAATGACATTTTTCTCGTTTTTTTTAACCTCTTTTTACCTAAATATTTTATCCATTTTACTTATCCTTCTTTTTATCATTTCTTCTAAAAATTTCAAAAGTATGTTGTTGAAGTACTTTTTTAATCTAATTTACCCCTATTAAAACCATTGCCCTCAAATTTTCCCCCACTAAAATTTTTGTTTACAATCGTCTAAAATATTTTTCTTTATATATTTGACGCGATTTTCATATACAACTTTTTTAATTTATCTAATTGCTTAGTTGAAATGACTCTCTCAAATAATCAATCAATAAAATAATTGGGAGCATTAGTTAAAATAAGCTATTTAGAAACACTATAACACATAAAAACTTTACATTATAAACAACCAAAAGTTTTAATTTAGATTGAAAATACTAAATACATTATAATAGTTTATTTAAAAACACCTATTTCAATAAAAAAAAAAAATTGATTCTAACTATTTCTGCTATATATTTTCTTACATAAAATTTAAATTATTATAACATTTTCAATTCAAACTTTTAGGTGTAATTCAATTCAAACTTTTAGTTTAAACCTAGTATTTATACAAATCTAATACAAGATTCAGACAAATTCAGTACATACCTGCACACAGGTGCATCTAAACTAAACTAGTATATAATAAAACGAAAACAAAATCAAATATCAATTAACTAATCCCACCGAAAGAGCACAGAACAGAATTCTCTGCTGCTGTAACCATAAAAAAGGAAAAAAAAAAAATTTAAAAAAAGGGAGGATACTCTGTGAGCAAAAATGTACAGAGAAAGAAACAAGGTCCAAAAGATCATAACTATTACTATTTGTAGTCCCCTTCACACACAACTTTTTGTTTCAGTTTCTGCCTCTATACTCTTGCAAAGACCAACATGGAAACCGAACCACCTCACCAGCTTCTTCACGTATTCTTCCTTCCGTTCGTGTCTCAAGGCCACATGATATAGACCATAAACATGGCCAAGCTCTTCGCTTCGCGAGGCTCGAAAGCGACCGTCGTCACCACCCCTCACTTTGCACGTTTCCTGTCGGAAAAAATTGAGAACAGCAGATCAGTGCATTTGGGTTCTCAAATCCAAATTCTCTCGATCAGATTTCCTTGCGCGGAGGTCGGACTGCCGGAAGGTATTGAGAGCTTTCACAAGGCCAATTCGCTTGAAATGCAACTGCAATTCTTCAAAGCCACCACCATCCTCGGGCCGCAGATTGAGCAGCTCTTGAAACGACACCGTCCCGATTGCCTTGTGGCCGATCAGTTCTTTCCCTGGGCTACGGATGTCGCCCTAAGTGTGGGATTCCCAGGCTCATATTTCAGGAGACCGTTTGTTTTTCTTCTTGTGCTTTGTTGTCCTTGTTTCTCTACAAGCCTCAAAAGACAGTGTCCTCTGAATCAGAACCGTTTGTCATACCGAGTTTGCCTGAAGAGGTCGAATTCCCGAGAGACAAACTTCCAGACTATATGAAGGATGATGTTGAATCTGATTTCTCCAAAATATACAAGGCAATGAAAGAATCTGAGCTGAGAAGCTACGGGGTTATAATCAATAGCTTTTATGAGAGGGAACCGGCTTATGTCGATCATTACAGAAAGCGTCTTGGGGTGAAAGAAGAGGTTATTGAACACTTTAGCACTGAGTTGATGATTAGGCATGCCACCAAAGAATTTTAAGGGTCATATACTACGAATAGGAATGGGACTTAGTTTCATAACGTAAAAAGGAAACAGCCCGTTCGACACAAAGACTAGAGCTCGACAAGGCTTGTTACAAGATACCATAACAGTCGATGGATTAAATTAGTCGACCGAAATCAAACCCTCATAAACGACATGATCTAGACTAAGGTCTATCCGGACCTCTAAACTCCTTCAGCTAATAATAAGGAGAGGAGACAAATAAGCTCAAACCGAAGGTGGAAAGCCATCCACCGTCATTGTTACAAACTAACAATTAAAACATGACAATATTAAATGCCGAAAGGCAGAAAAGCTACCTTTATTAAGACACAAACAAACAGGAGGATCCCAAAGCTACCAAGGTCACGAAGACGGATAAACCCACACTATCACCACCCATCACCACTATAGCCGCTAAGCTTGTGCAAAGAGTAGTTGCACTAAGGGGACGAGACCCATCGACCACCACGGCATCGGACAACCTCCTCACCCTCCACCAACTTCCCTAGAGCTGGAAACCCATCCCTAAATCTTGTCCCAACCCAACGTTAAGCCAACAGAGTAGCCCAAACCAGTGGCAATGACCACAACGGTCCCACGACTCCCTTGGCGATGAAGGCCCCAATGGCCCCACAAAAGTGCTCCTCTGTCAACGTTTTTTTAAGCGCCTCCAAGATCCCACCTTGTCAGGCTCCGCCGGCCCTCCACCTTCTCCCATCGAGATTTGATTGGACATTGGATCAAAGCTCCAAAAGCCACCCCACCAAACCAACAGAATCCCCATCGACTCTTCCTCTCCACCCTGCCTCGACTCCTCCACGAACATCATCGAATTACTTCTATCTAACCCAGCAAGCCCCAGTGGTCTTCCCTTAGCCTTAGATGCCTCATCTGACGCATCAAAACAGAG
>CAMOHE010053045.1:133036-158985 GCA_946598075.1 Artocarpus hirsutus | reverse complement strand
CATGATGCCATATCAAAGATCGGGTCGTGTAGTGAACGACCTTGGGGCAGGTCCCGAAACCCAGCTGGGCCACTACGGTGGTGAATTACATATGGTTTGCCCAGAAAAGGAAAACGGTATTCTTTCTGGTTGATTTATTTGAATTATTTTTGGAAGATTATATTTTATTGAATTTCTCATTTAATTATCTATTTGTTGATGGTTCCAGTTCGTTTCTACATGTTTATCTGATTTTAAGAAATTTCTTTTAAAGTTAAATAATTTCTAAATATAGTCCTACTGAGCCTTTCGCTCACATTTTTATTTGTTTTAAAATCTTAACCCTAGGTGGATATCAGCATAGGATTGAAGAAGAATCCGCCGACCGGACTTACGATCAGTAGAAGTATTTGGTAGGTCAAATTACAATTCAAGGCATGTAAGATTTTAACCTCTCTTTTATTTTGGAATGTGGTTGTATCATAATATTGTCAGTACTATATGTGTGTGCATAATATATGGGCCAGTGGGACCCATATGCATTTCACCTCATATTTAATTATTTTTAATGTTATTTCTATTTGTTTAATTATTATAACGATTCATTTTATTTTCTTAATTTCTTCCATATAAATAATTTTCAAATTATCACATTTTTACTTATAAATTTAATTCTAAAACCTTGTTTTGAACTAAATCTTTATCTATTTAACTTAAATAAATCTCCATGTCACCTCCCGTACTCCGGGGCGTGACAGCATCTCTACAATCTTGTCCATTAACTAAATCAATATAGGACCAAAGTGACCTTCATTACATATGTTGTAACTAGACCCATCAATGATCACATATACCAATACAACTAGTGAAAAATCAAGCATGGATATGTAGCATAAAAACTTCATGCTATGTGATGTTAACATGCCTATTTCTAACTGGTTCACCTTAAAACCTTAGTGAGATCAAACTATAGCAAAATCAAAGTGTGAATAAACCGTAAACATTATTTCTGTAAAAAATAACCTTAAATATATATAAATTGAAATACTAAAAAATGTCTATATTAGAAAAGCATTTAAAATTACAAACTCCCACTAAAATTGAATATCCTAAAATGATATGACACCCATACAACTAGTGTGCTCATGAAACATTTTGGGTGGCAATCCCTTAGTAAGCAAATCCACAATCATGGAGTTTGTACCAATATGCTCTATAGACAACTGTCCACTCTAAACTCTTTCTTTCACAACCAGGAACTTGATGTCTAATGCTTTGATTTCATCAAGCTCCTATGGTTATTGGAATACAGAACTACTAACTTATTGTCACAAAATAATTTAAGTGGCTTACTGTCTACTATGCGTAGCCCTGTGACAAAATTTTGTAGCCATATTCCCTAATTGGACAACTCATAACCTGTTATGAACTCTACTGCCATGGTAGAAGATGCTATAAGAGATTGTTTAGCACTCTTCTAGGAGATAGCATCTTTAGCCAGAAGATAGACATAGCCCAATGTAAATTTCATACTATCTTGGCATCCAACATAATCGGAGTCAATATACCCCATGATCTCAAGCTGTTTCGACCTCTGATACATAAACATGTAGTCTTTTGTTCTTTGTAAATACCTCAAGACTTGTTTGGCTGCTATCTAGTGATCCTTTCTAGGATTACTTAAGTATCTACCCAACATCTCTATAATGCACGCAATTTCTGGACACGTACAAATCTGAGCATACATCAGACTCCCTACTGCTGACCCATAAGGAATCTTCTACATTTCTTGAATCTCAAAATCATTCTTAGGGCACTGATTGAGACTAAACTTGTCTCCCTTAGCCATAGGGGTATCACCTAGTTTACAATCTTGCATGCCATATCTCTTGAGAACCTTTTCGATGTAGCCCTTTTGTGAAAATCCAAGAATACCCTAAGAGCTATCCCAGTGTATTTGTATACCCAAAATAAAAGAAATGTCACCAAGATCCTTCATCTCAAATTTCTTTAACAAAAATCTCTTGGTTTAGTGCAATAAGTCAATATCATTGCTGGTAAGCAATATGTCATCAAGAATACCCTAAGAGCGATCCCGGTGTATTTGTATACCCAAAACAAAAGAGGTGTCACCAAGATCCTTCATCTCAAATTTCTTTAACAAAACTCTCTTGGTTTCGTGCAATACGCCTATATCGTTGCTAGTAAGCAAAATGTCATCAATATATAAAACTAGAAAAATGTACTTACTTTCACTAAACTTGTAATATATACAATCATCAACCACCTTCATTTCAAAACTGAACGAGATGATAACCTAATGAAATTTGTAATACCACTGACGAAAAGATTGCTTAAGCCCATAGATGGATTTATTCAATTTGCAAACCATTTTCTTTGCATCTCCTAACACAAAGTTTTCTGGTTGCACCATATAGATTGTTTCATCGATGCTGCCATTGAGAAACATAGTCTTAACATCCATTTAATGAAGCTCAAGATCAAAATCTGCCACTAATACCATTATAATCATAAAAGAGTCTTTTGAAGAAACCGGAGAGAAGATCTCTTTATGGTCGATGCCATCTTTTTGTATAAAGCCTTTAGCGACAAGACGAGCCTTGTACCTCCCCACATTACCTTTTAAATCCCTCTTAGTCTTAAATATCTATTTGCAATCAATGGGTTTAGTGGCAATGGGACAAGATCTCAAACTTCATTGTCCTTCATAATACAATGTAATCATCTGGCATCGTATTTCTCCTTTCTCTAGTGGATCTCCTTAATAGCATAGGTTGTTAGGGTGGTAGAGTCTGTTCTTCTAAAATAATTTTTGGAATGGGAGGTTCTTCGACATTGTCTTGATTTGAGTCTACTTCTTAAACAAAGTCAAGAATAGGAACCTAATCAATGTCAATAATAACTACGAGAAGATCAACATATTCCTCTTCAAAGACAAAGTCCCTAACCTTATCTCCATTTGCAAACTTGACATCCTCAAAGAACCAAGCATTTCCCATCTCAAAAATTATTTTAGTCGTGGGATCATAAAACTTGTATCCCCTAGATCTTTCAGAGTATCTAATAAAATAACAACTTGTCATCCTTGAGTCCAGTTTCTTGTCATTGGGCCTATAAGACCTTGCCTCAGTTGCACATCCGCAAACATGCAAATGCTTTAAACTAGGCTTCTTACTTGTCCAAAGTTTGTAAGGGGTCTTGGCAGTTGCTTTAGTTAGAACCCTGTTAAGGATATATGCTACAGTTTTGAGCGCTTCTCCCCAAAGTGATTCTGGTAAGGTAGAATCAGAAATCATACTCTTTACCATGTCCTTAAGTGTCTTGTTTCATCTTTCAACAACACTATTTATAATGGGCGAACCGGCATGCTATACTGTGTGACGATATCGCTTTCCTCTAAGAACTTAGCAAACGATCCTAGACGTTGCTCACCTGAACTGTCATATCTACCATAGTACTCACCACCATAATCAGATTTGATGCTTTTAGTCCTTTTACTGAGTTGGTTTCAACTTCAGCCTTACAATTTTTGAACAAATCCAATGACCGTGACTTTTCGTGAATGAGATATATGTAGCCATATATGGAAAAATTGTCTATAGATGTTATAAAATATTATTAACCGTTCCAAGAAACCGTAGAGAATGGTTCACAAATATCTGTATGCATACGTTCTAAGACGTCCAAAGTTCTATTGGTTTCAAATCTCCTTTTATTGGTTTGTTTCCGTTAATAGATTTAACACAAATATAAAAATCTATAAAGTCTAAGGAGTCGAGAATTTTGTCTGAAACAAGTCTCTCTATTCTCCTTCTAAATATATGACCCAATCTCTTGTGCCATTACATAGCTGAATTCTCATTGGTTAATTTTTTCTTTATACCTCGAGTACTTAATTGCAGGGATTCATTAAATGAAGCAATTGTATCAAGTAAATAAAGATTATCGTAACCTGATAAAGAACTGGAACCAACCAATTTTGAATCATAAAACAAACTAAATTTTCCATTTCCAAATGAACAAGAATAACCATATTTGTCCAAAACAGAAATAGAAATCAAATTCTATCTAACTGATGGTACAATACATGTTTCATCAAGATCCAAATAAAATCCAATCTTTAACAATAATCTAAATTTCTCTATTGCTTCAACGTCAATCTTCTTGCCATTGCCCACGTAGATGTATCTTTCACCATCATTTGGCTTTTGTCATCTCGGCAACCCTAAATAGACACACTATGTAAGTGGTTATACCAAAATCTATCCACCAAGTGTGTTTAGGTACCGAAGTTAAATTAACCTTAGAACAAACCAAATTAAGAAGCATACCTTTCCTGGTACGCTAAGCGTGATAATTAGTACAATGCTTCTTCTTATGTCCTATAGCTACATAGAAGAAACAACTTAAACCTTCTAAATTATCCAGTCTCTTTTGTTGTTTCTTTTAAGGCGGCGTAATTGTAGCTTCCTTATCCTTCTTTCTTTTATTCCCTTTGTCCTTGGAAGTATTAGCCAAGTGAGTACTTTCCATCTTTTCTTGCTTCAATCTCTCCTCTTCTTGAACACAATGTGAGATAAGCTCATTAAAAGACCAAGTCTCCTTTTGGCAGTTATAGCTCACCTTAAACTGACTGAATTTGTATGGCAAGAGATATAAGAACCAAATGCACTAGCAAGTCCTCAGAAAGGTCAAGCTTAAGTGCTCTTAGTTTTGAAGCAAGATGAGACATCTCTATGATGTACTCGTTAAAGTTCCCTTTACCTCTGTATCTCATTGAGATGAGGCTTGCCAAAAGTGTACTTATTTCAGCCTTTTCATTTTTAGCAAATCTTTTCTCAATGTCCTTAAGAAATTCTTTGGCTGTCTATATCATTTCAGATAGAGTGCCCCTAAATGTTTCTGGAATGGCCTTCTTCATGATCATCATACACATACGATTTGACTTCTCCCACCTATCCATGTCCCTCTTTTCATCAGAGGAACTCTTATCTGTAAAGGTACAAGAGAACGAACCCTTAACATAAGGTCGAGATCTATGACTTTGAGAACTATTAAGAGGTTCTTTTGTCATAATTTGAAGTTGCTACCATTCAGTATAGGAATTAAATTGATGTTGGCAGTAATATTAGAGGCAGAACTAGTAACTGAAACAGAAAACAAAATAAACAAACCCAAAATAAACTCACATAAGAATCCAAAATAACAATAATAAATCCAAATAAAGGTAACCCCATCTCAAGATATCGGGCACTCCATTAATATTTAGTCTTTAGATAGAAATATTAACTTGTAAGTGATATCTTGGTGTAGTAATTAAACACTAACAATAAGAACATGCCAAACAATAAATCTTCCTTTGAGCTAATTTATTGTTCACATACAAAACCAGATAATCATCACATGTTTATTACCACAAGTGTATATGCAATTCCATCAAACATTGGCCTTCATTTGGGTCAGTTAATATTCACATAAGTTGCATGGACACAACCATTTATATTCTAAAACAAATTAATTTCCACAAGAGAGGCCACTTTTGTGACATGTTGTTTCAGTTAATTCATCTCAAAATATATATAAAATACCAATATTTGAATTTAAAATTGCACAAAAAATGACCAAAATAAAAATTAAAAAAAAATAAAATAAAAATTTTGGTCAAAAGTCAACTAGTCAACTTGACTGGTCAACCTTGACTAGGTCAAGACTGGACCCGGTCGGGTGGACCCAACCCAAATCCTAACCCAGCCCCCCTTGTCTTCTTTGTGTCATAGGCCTAGCCCATGACATCTTTCCCTTTTTTTTTCCTTCTTCTTGTTGGCAACTTTGTGCCGTATAATATGAAACTGAAAAAAAAAAATTCCTTGAAAGCGAAATCGAGAAAGAAACTAACATCAACCAAAATTATGTATATGTTTTATACATACTGATTCAAAATGAATTCAACATAAGATATATATATTTATAGAACCAAATTCAAAAGTATATCTACATATATATGACATAAACTGAATCTATATATATGTATGTACATGAACACAATAATGTATTCTCTGAATAATTTAACCACAATTTTCAATAATTGTTCTCAAATTTAACAATTTTCAAGAACCTATAGATTGTAAATTTGAGAATTTTTCTACGAGAATCATATCTAAAAAATTATTGGTTCCCAATGATTTAACATAAAGATGCTATAGATACCACTTGTTAGGACAAAACTGTGATGAAAATCATCATCTCCTGGAATCATTCATGTCAAATCACAAAGATACTTAATAAGATACGGAAGTTAATTTAAATCCATAGATGCGATGTAATTTCTGAATCTATAAGTTGAGGATCTTCCAAGTCTGGTACGTAAGTCCTCCTTCAAAGTTGCCTTTGTAATTTCTCTGTAGATAGAGAACAAAAAAACAACGTACGTACTGACTTGAGGACCACACCCCTTTATGTAACTGCTAAACCCTAACGGTTATTTTTAATTACTAATTTAGCCTATCATAAAATCAATAATTATATTTTAGTCTCTACACATAGGAGGCCCACACTTAATGTGTATTAAAAGCTTAAAACCTAAATTGATCACACTTTTAACTGAGCAATCTTATCTGATAGCCTTTAATACACATTTATTTAATATATTAGCCCATATTATTGGATTTATTCCAATAAAATATATATATATATATATTTCTTTTAGGAGATTTCTTTGGCAAATATTGAATAAGTAACCATTCAATATGTATCTATTTTTCAATCATCAACTCTATATAAAAAAGGTAATTTTGATCAAATTTAATTATTTGAAAACATACACTATCGATGCAAATCCCCACCGAAAATGGACCCTTACTTTTATATAAAGCCGTTGAAAACTTATAAGGTGTTTGACAGGGTAGTTAGAATCATTGATTAGAACTGTTTTTACTGTAGCATATGAGAACTTTACACTGTAGAAACTTTTTTATTGTTAATGCAACATATGAGAGCTTTACACTATTCATAACTAAGATAGTAGTCCAGACCGACTTGCCAAACAGGGCATTAATTTGAACTATAAAGTCGCTATCAAACAAACTTGGTCATAGTATTTTCCTTAATAAACTTTAAATTTCACACAAACTTTGATCCAAACTCTCAAAGTTTAAATTGTATTTTCAAACAGCCTAATAATAGTTGTCATAGGTTTTATCTTTACATTTTTTTTTCTTTTCCTTTTGCAGTGCTTTTACCTTCTAGACGTGCATGCACCAAAGTTGGTTATCTTTCAAACGTTATCATCTTTTGGGTGCGAAAGCAAAATTATTGGATGTTTGCTTTTTAGACGTCATCGTTTCAATCAAGACGTCTTGGGTTGGTATTGGTCTTTTTTTGGGTTGTTGCATTCTTCCTGGAAATACAAGGTGGGCATCCAATTACTTTCTTCCTGGAAATACAAGGTGGGCATCCAAATACTTCGCAACAGACCCCTAAAAAAACTGGTTGCCTTTTTATCTTTTTCTACGTCACCTATACTAGGCTTTTTAGCTCAAAAAACAAAACAAAACAAAGGCTATAGGCACGGATGCAAGCTGAACTTTTATACTACACTGTGTTCAAAAACAGAAGTCCCATGACAAAAAGAGTTGATTTGGTTGTCGTCAACTTTTTTCTAGTGGAAATTATTTGGAAATTACTCTTCTTCTTCTTCTTCTTCTTCTTCTTCTTCTTCTTCTTCTTCTTCTTCTTTTGATAGTAAGGAAATTACTTAGTTGTTTGCACAAACGAGACTAAAGTCAGCAGGGATGTTTGGCATTCTCGATTCCAACTAAAACTTTTAGTTATTACAATATAAAACTTTTATATACTACAATGTCAAAAAAAAAAAAAACTACAATATAAAACTCTACACACTGTAATGATTTTAACCAATATTGGTTTGCACTAATCCTCTCAATCACCTAGTTCATGGTTGACGATGTCACCAACGAATTCACCTATTGTCATTTTCTTTTAAAGCCATCAAAGAACAGGAAAATATATGTAACATACAAGGTCAAATGAAATACAAGGTCAAATGAAAACAAAGACACTTAAATACTTACGAAGTTTAATCAGTTTTACATACGTTTTCATTTTGAAAAGATTTTGACTAACTTTATTGTCTAGAATGCGCAATACTAATAGAGTTACCTCACAATTAAAAGCTCCAACGCAGTAATTTTTATTTTTTATTTTTTTGGTAAGCAAAAACTTGACCACCAATTATGAGCCTTCTAAGACCATACATTTGCATAGAAGCTTTGAACCTAAAATATTGCAATAATTTAAATTTTATGAAAAAAAATACCACAACAAAATAGATTTGAACAAAACTTTTTTAGCTCAAACCTATGTTTTCAAACAGGCTACAAGTCCTAGAAAACAATAATTTTATCCGCAATAGTTCAAATTTTGAGGATTGCCCAAAAAATGAAGTGAAATCATTCTAAACTTGAAGCAGAGAATTGCACAACCGAAACCGAGAAATGGTCTCAGTACATTCTCAATGATTATTAGCCTTCATTATCGAGATAAGAGTGTCAAACTACACAAGATTAGTATTTGCCCTGGCTGTTAGTTCCTGATGCCGCGTGCAAAGTAAGCAAAGCACAAAAGTTCATCAAACAACAATAAAGAAAAAAAAAATTGTCAAACAGCAAATTTAAGTAATTTACATGGAAGAATTTACAATGTAGGAAATTCTCACTTCCCCCGATAGGCACATCATAGCCCTTGCAACTGTTCTACCATAATCAGTCCCAATGACCGCCAGTATAAGAACTTTGTTCTTTTTTCCTGGTAAACCAAACCAAGTGCAAGAACTTAGGCCGTTCGATGCTTGTTAGTTACCAATCATCTTCAAGACTAGCGTGGTGGAAACACAAGACGGTGCAGACAAAGATGATGAATGACACAAACTCAATGAACATAGCTCCCGTCGAAATCATATGAGCGTGCCTAAGGATGATCGGAATTGCTATGCTTCCCACACTGGACGCTCCAGTCAAAAATTTAGCAGCACCTATCCACCTGAAACATGCAAAATCAGATAAATAGACAGACCGACAAGCAAATCAAAATGGAAAGCAGTAATACACAGCTGTCTATATAGTTGAAGCTCATTATAAGTCTCTCAAGGACACATTAACGATTATACAGGCCCCTAATTCAGGACACATAATATTCTAGCAATAATTATTACCCAGTAAGTAGATGGTGCAAGAATGACCAGTCTGAACAACCAGGGGAAAAAAGGCAAACTCAAAATGAATACAGATTTACTTGCACGCGATGGGATTCAAATCTTTCTAAAGAAATGAATTCACAAGTATATACAACCAAAAGTAGGTAACCAATGCCCTCAAGCATTTTATTCAACAATGTTGGTCAGCAAATAGATGTTATCAATCAGGTGAGTTCAATGAACACTAGAAAATTCAGGTGGGATGACGGCCCACCCTCATCCATATGTGGCTCCACCCTATGCATAGAGCAAAGCACAATTTCTTTTGATGTAAGGGTTATGGGCTGCCTGTAAAGCTAATTATAAGGCAAATACAAAATATAGTAGGATAATATATAAATGTCCGCAGAAGAACTCTTATGTAAGTCAAGCGATTAGATCAAAGACAACTCACCCCCCACTATCCCTGCTAGTAAAAAATTGAGTGGACCCACCACCAAAGAATAAGCAAGGCATAGGTACCAGCACGTACATAAGAGCTGTAAGAATGAACAAACGCTCAACTCAACCAAATGCAATGCAAATGCAAAAGTAGTATAGACAATATGTAATAGAAGCAAGCCTCACCAACCTGCTAACATTGGCCACCAATTATTGTATAATGCACAAGCCTGCCGCAGAGAAAATATGAATTATTGTAACTAGCAGCTAAAATAATAACACGTACAACACCAAAGCAATTAAGAATAAATATCTGAAGTTTTTCTCACACCCGCCACTTTCTTGATGATGACTCTCCAACGTTATATTTGATATTGGACTAATAGGTATGAGACCAATACAGAGCTTTTAGCAAAACAACACAACTGAATATTACTAAAATAACACGCACATTCTTTCTTCCAACACCAATGCCTTCATGCATGACATTGACTCATCAACATTACACCACATAACTCATGGAAACCTCACACACTTACAAGTCTCTCATAACATACAAGGAAACACATACACGCTATAATCACAATTTCTGAGACCCACACCCACTTATATATCACCGACTACCCATTACGCTACTTCACTCCACATACCAGTGAGCACTCGACTCGACGCCTCTCACCAGAACACTTACATCACGCAAACTCAACTCATTAACACTGTCTTATTAGGACACACACACCACCACGACCAAGACCCAATTTACATCAGCTGCCAAAGTTGGTGACTAGCTGACAAACGAATCTTCAAGTAACTAGTATATCGGTAATGTTTTCCAACTTTTACAACCTTGTAGTATGGTAGGAGACTTCCAACTAAAGCATGTTGCTGCTTCATAGCTTAAGTGGCTCAAGACCTCACCCAATAAGTGGGAGGTCTTGGGTTCCATTCCCCTTAGGGCCACCTCCCTTAGTTTGTCCTAGTGTGTTCGAACAAGAGGGTCTACACATGCTCAAAGAGGGCTAAGCGTTCTGAGTTACCGAGAGAGAGAGAGAGAGCAGTGGTTTCCAAAAATCAAATGTCAATTTCATGGAAACTGCTTGGGTTGTTGTTGTACTGTTCATGAGCTCAATCAAGCATGAAGACTACAAACCTAAAACAAGAATACCAACCCCAGACCTCCTAAAGCAAGATAAAGTAAGTAGAAAAAATGGATGAGGTTCCTAGCTTGGACACGTCAGGCACAATTGAGATGAAACTACAACATAGATTTCAAAAAGTATGACATGCAACAAATTTGAATGCCATTCCAAAACCAACAAACTATAAGATGGATCTTGAAGGAACTGGCACAGAAACGCTTTTAAGAAACACTTGTACATATCTCAACATTGACCTTGTTATTTTAGATTTGACTTGAATTATTAATCCGTCAGACATCAATCAATGTACACATATGAAACATCTTCAAAATCATAAATAGTGGCATCTCTCCCATGAAAATTAACAACACAAAAATCTTATAATAACTTAGTTAAAAAAAATTTGGTGTCCAAGAACTACCACCGTTTATGATGAGTCAAACTGTGATAACCTACCAGGATTTGAAGCATGATGCTAGACGAAAACATAAACGCAAGCCCAGCAAGACTGCACCCAAAAAAATAACAATAATAATAAAAAGTTAATGTTAGAAGCTTTGTTCACTTGGGCTGCAAAGGTTAAAATCAGAGAACTACAATTTCTCACTTACACTGCAATAATCAAGAAGTGGAAATTTTCCAGCACAGCAACGCAGAAAAACAAACACAATTAGTGCCACGCATAATGAAGCTAAGGATAAATAATAGATAGGCTAAACCGCTATAAAAAAAAAGTGCAAAAGAGAAAGCTTAAAACTGCCTACAATAGTTGGATCAGTATTTAGAATATAAACTACAACCTTTGAGACAACAGCTTATATATTTGTTCAATCATGCACGGAATTTTACTCTGCTGAACATGGCCCATCACAAAATAACCGTATTCGAAATCAAATTTCTGGGTTTACACTTTGATATAGGGTAATTTTCAATTTTCAGGATTACAATATTTTTAAAAGAGGGTTGAAAACTTGTTATTTTTCAATTATGCATTTTGTAAAGATCTCAATGTTATTCTACAGATTTAGAAGGAGAACTACTGCCTCGGACTCAAACACATACAACTTCCCATTTTTCCACTAATCTTTTTGGGCTCTAATTAGTTCCCATGAAAGAAAAAGATTACAAACAGAAAGATTTCCTGTTTCAGAAAAATTTCAAATCGACTTACTTTCTTCCGTATTTTCGCCAGAACCAAACAGAAAACACGACCAACTAACCGCCAGCAACTGAATCAAGCCCTAATACACCACCATCCACCTTCGCTGAATCAACCTCGTTACCTAGAATTCCCTAAAGTCCACTAAAATTCCAAATTCACCAATCCCTAGACAAGAACAATAACCTAAAACAGCGATTTCTGTAACCAATTTATATGCAAAAGATCCGTCCTCGAAATTCGAAAATTCGGAAAAAAAATTAAAATGTTGCTAAAAAAAAAAGGGTAAAATTGAGAACAAACCTTCAATGGTCATCGCCATTATCGAGAGCGGTAAGAGGTTTCTGTGAAGAGAGAAGAAAACTTGGAGCCTGAGAAATGACGAAAAACCGAGAGTTTTCTTTGCTTGCGAGTTTAGTTGTGTTTTTGGCTGCTGAGGGCTGACCCTTTGCGCCAGTTAAGAACTTTTTTGGGCAAGTGAAGTCTCCTTTCGTCCTTTTTCCATTCCACCTAAGCTAGGCTTTTTTTTTTTTTTTTAATGATTGTTTGCATAATATTGTATAAAAAAATAAATTCTGATATTGCATCTCGAATTATTGTTTTTTTTATAATAGGTCTCAAACTTTTAATCTTTTACGTCTTCTAAACTTTAAATTATTAATAATTGCGGTTCAATAACTACTTTTAATCTTTACCCGGTATTATTTTCACATGTTATGCTTCATTTATTTCCTTAAAATGGTACTACCCTTAAAAAACCTACATGCGAATCTTGTGACCAAAATCGTTCATAACTTTTAAAGCTTATTAATTATTAGATTTTAATTGCTAATGATTTTAAATAACAATGTGTATTTTGTCAAAATTGAAGATCAGGATGTCTTATGCAAAAAGTGAATAATTTAGTGTGTAACATTATAATTTACCTAAATATTGGTTCATTACATGATTATACCTTCTAGTTTTAACGATTTCTCAAATTATTCCTCTACTCTTAAAAACTATAAAGGTATCATTTGAATTTTAAAAACTTATTTCAAGTTTATCTCTATTAATAGAAAAATTCGACAAAATAACATGAATATCCTTTAATAGTTTTAAAAAATAATTTATATTAACAACATTGAAAATCCTAAAACAAAATAACAAATTTAAAAAAAAAATCTTAAATTTTATAACTTTTTAAATTTTAAAACATTTTTTAAAAAAATTCTTGAGAAAAAACATATATTTCATAAATAAATTAGATTTAATTAAAGGTATTTTTATCTTATCTCTATTTTTAGTTGAAATAGTATATGAGGTATAAAATTGAAACAAGTTTTTTAAATTTAAAAGTTACTTTTGTAGTTTCTAAAAATAGATAAACAAATTAAAAAATAATAAAAATTAAGAGGTAGAACATGCAATTAACCTAAAAAAAATTATAGCATATGATGTCGTTGTATTTTTCATGGTTTGGTACTTTAGTTACTGCTCTGTCTCTGAATTTTTAAAAAAGTGGCAGTTGACCTTGATCGGTTTAGATCCGACTGTAAGAAAACAAGGAGGAACATCAATTAAAATATAATCTTTTACATACAATGAAGAAAAGAAAATCAGATTTCAGCTATTAAAAAAAAAAGATCCCTTCCGAAGCTCCACTCGCCGGGAATAACTCAACTCCACTTCGCCCTTACCACTCTTGAGTCTCCCATGTTAAGATCAAAATTCAATCACAATTTTTGTAGGATCGTTCATGTTAAATCATTGAGAAGAATTGAAAAAGTTGAGGATTGATAATCTTTTTTAGAAATTGGATGGATTAATAAACATATTACCACAAAAGTTTGCTAATCATGTAACTTTATTGATAATCTTGAAAGTAAAAATTGCTAATAATATAACAGCTCACTGATGTTCTAAACTTTTAGGAGTTGTAACTTATTCAAGAAAGAAATAGCTATCCATTCTAACTCCAAATGAGACCAACGTACTTGATTGATCTCAGCCGTTGATCCATACCACATATCTGGTTCCACGTCACAACTACTCTCTGATCGAAATCCTTGTCCCACCACATCCCAGATCAAAGCCCTCGAATCATCACCAACAGAACATAATTGCCGTCCGATTCGAGTAGACCATGAAATTGCATTCACACTCCCCTTATGCTTACACAGCTCCATTAGCGGTGTCATTGGGAGCCTAATGTCTAAAATTACCACTTTGGTACTGTCCATCCCAACTGTTGCTATATACCTTGGGTCAGATTTGTTCCACTCCAACCTTAACAAGGGGCAACCTAGTATGGGATTTTCATAAATTATGGTCGATTTCTCCTTGTCCCTCAAATCAAAGACCCTAACTGACCCATCACCAGAAACTGAGGCAAAAACATTTAAGCCTCCCCAAGAAATGTCGTATACTTCTTTGTCATGTGCCACTAATTGGGTGTCCACAATTTCCCTTTCTATGTCCCAAATTGTGCAAGTGGTGTCTATACTAGAAGAGGCAACTTTTCTTGTGTTAGTGCCAGCCCAATCAAAGGAAGTTATGGCAGAATTGAATTCGCTTTCCTTGTTCCCATTGAGAAGGGATTTGAGCTCAATTTCGTTTTCGTGGATCTCCCATAACCGGAGATAGTCACCAGATGTGGCGATGATATCGGGATTCGTGGTGTCCTCAGAAGGGAAGAACATGAGGTTGGTAGGCGCATAAGGGTGATCGAAAGATAGGCAGCCATCGGTGGTAAAATCTAATGTGTCCGTATCAAATTGGACCAGTTCAACCTTGTTGCTATAGTCCTCAATGAAGCTGCCTACGGCTAGGCGGGTGTGCTTGTCACGACGGACTGACCATGCTAGGGAGTAAATTGGCCACTGAGCAATGTGGGTGAAAACGCCTTGTTTTTTCTCTGCCTTACTAATTTGCATGGTGGAATTATTTCTGTTGGACGCAATTTGATTAATCAGCACATATGTAATAACTTTTGTAGGGGGGAAAAAAAAGTTGTGTGAAAACTTTATTTAGGTTTTTTTTGGGTTATAAATTCATAAGTTGGGTCTTGCACACGACGTCGTCAATGCTATTATTATCATTATTGCTTTTAATGACTTGTTGTCTTTTGATACTATTCATATGGGCTTAAGGATACAAAATACTTGGGAGAACGAGGGAAAGCATAAATTTTTAAAATTTTTTTGAAGTAAATAACAAATTTTGAAATATTCAAAGTAAATACAAAATTTATAGTATAAATAATTTAATTACTATGTAGATAAAAATTATTTACACTTTAAACAAGAGGTAATAAATTATTGCATCTTTGATTTATTTACTATGTAATAAGAATTATTCACATTTTAAATGAGAGGATAAATAAAGTATTTACACTATAAATCTACTATTTACTGTAAGTATTTTTGAAACTTTTATTTACTATAATTAATTTAGAAAAGTGTTATTTACTATAATTTTTCAAACAGAGTTGAGACATTTGTAATCTATTAGAATAAGGTTTGCATCTATGGAAAATTCCGTCAAAGTTCTTCATGACACTGCAAAAATTAAATTGCTCAAGAGAGACGAAGAAGTTATAATGGGATACACAAAACGGAATACAAACACAAATATAAGCAAGCGTGAATGTAACTGTTTTTAGACAGTCACAAGAAAAATCATTGTATTTGCTACAGCATATTGGTGTTTTATACAATTGTTTAAGGGATACTTCATAGAAATTAAAAATACATATATTTACGTATGTAATATTACACAAATACATATATATATATATATATATATATATATATATATATCTGTCTAATTCTCTGTCACAACGCATGGAAAATTCAGAAGCTTTGAGCTACAAATAACTAGTATAAGAAAAAAATAATAATAATAATAAAACAAATTAACAAAATGAGGAAAGAAAAAATATTATAAGAAATTACCAAGATTTTGCCAATTTGCAAGAGCAGTAGAGAGCAGAATTGGAGTCTCTTGGAGTGGCTGAGAAATTGAGCCAATATAAATTGGAGAATTAGCCAAGTAAAAAGCAAAAATTTATAAGAACTAACAAGAGAAAGGAAGGTAAGCTAACAGTCAAATATTCACGAGCAGGCATAGAAAGTTGGGTTTTGAATATTTATTGGCTGATTGTCAAAATTTTGTTCCACATTGCATTTTTCTTTTTGGGTTATATGTTGTCCTAACGTCAGCCGTAAAGTCACAAATCACCAACCACATGTAAACTTTTGTGTAATCATTAATATATATATATATATATATATATATATAAATATAAAGTGAGAATAAATTTTTCACGTGGTGCTCGTAAGACAAGACGTTTGAGACTCAAAACATTTTATTGTTTTGTTGTTTGTTTTACGAAACTTTTTTTTTCTTATTTTCTAAGCCGAAATTTTTTTTTTTTAACTTTTCAAAATGTTTTTCTTTTAATTTTAAAGTTTTTTTTAACAGCACGAAATGTGTGCTTCCGGCTCTGGCATACATTACAGTGGTGGCCCATGGTAGGGTAACGGGCTAAGGAAGAGGACGTGCTGCAATCTTGTCGAGTAGTCGGAGAACAAGAAAAAGTCCAAAGATCTAACAATAGATCAAATTCAAACGTTGCTTCTTCACCTGCGCTTCAAAGCAGCTATTCCATCATTGAGCAGATGTAAACCCTCTGAAAAAATATTGCTAAGGAATATCTCTGTCGATAATGATAAATTTTGGTTTATGGGCTTCTTAAACCATGATTGTGCTGCCTAACGACTTCGAGAAGCTTTAGAAGCCTGCATCTCACAGTGCTTGAAATTTTTTTGGAGCAATTTTATTTAATCCTATTGGGTTATAATCTTGCTACTAACAAAACAGTAGAACTCAGTCTGAAAAGCACACTACATACTAAATTAGTTCTCATAATTTTGTAAATATTGAAGTTATAATCCCATGAGAAAGAAAATGATTTTTCCTTGTTTTGTGGAGCAGCATTTCACCCTATTGTATTTTGTGCTTTAGCTAAAATCTAGAAGGTGTGCTTTAATAATTATGATTAATTGTATAACTATACCTCCTATTTTTATTATTTTTAAATTTATTCTTCTATTTTTAGAAACTATAAATGTATCATTTGAATTTGAAAAACTTGTTTCAATTTTATCGCTGTAGAATTTGATAACTTAAAAAAATAAAAATAAGATAAAAATACCTTTAATTAAACCTAATTTGTTTATAAAACATATGTTTCTTCTTGAAATAGATTTAAAAATATATTTTAAAATTTAAAAAGATAAAATTTAATTTTTTTTTTAAATTTAATGCTTTGTTTTAGGATTTTTTTTATGCTTTTCCTATATAAGTATTTATCATATTATTTAAGGATAGTCATATTATTTTGTCTAATTTTTTCTATTCATATAAATGAAATTGAAATAAATTTTTAAAAGAATACCTTTGTAATATTTAAGAACAAAAGTATAAATTGATATAATAATTAAAATTATGAGATACAATTATGTAATTAACCTTTAATAATTATCATTTCATAGTTCACAAATGAGATATTTTTGGGAGGACAAATATTGCTTTGAGGGTTCAAATTATTGTTTCCGGCCCATGTAGTGTGCTTTGCACGTTTTAACTTTTTGCAAATTAACGTGAAATAAGCATTGAATATTTTTTGACAATAGAAAGAAAAAATCATCTTCAACTTTATTTACACTATCTCTAGAGCTAGTTTGACTTGAAAAACATGTTTAGCTAAACATTAAGCAACAGAATAGTGCTTCAAGTCTGAGAAATTCAAACGAAAAGCTTAAGCAGAGAGCATAGAGATTAACAGAGAAAAGAAAATATAGCATAGCCTAATAAATTAGGTATTTATTATAGTATAGATAAAAGTAAAGCTTTGAACTATCATATTTTTATCAAACATTTTTATTTTTTTAATTTTATATGATTCTCCTGTAATTCAGTAGTTAGGAATTGTACTCTAAAATGAGGTGTATTGACGTAATTTCATATTAATATAATAAAAATCTTCCATACTTTTTAATTAGAAACAAAGTTTGATTATATATTTATCATATAAATAATAGATTGTTTTGTTATAATAACCTTAATATTTTTACGAAGTCTACTACTATAAGATTTGTTTTGGTATTATTATTTTTTTTTTTTTCGTGAAATGAAAATAATGAGGTTATTCATTTTGAAAATAGTTGTCAATTAGGCCTTAGCCAAGCCCGTATAATATGTATGGGTCGGGCCTAACACTTTATCAGACTAGGCCACCTGCTCCAACGAGGTGGGGAAATTTTTTTAGAAATGTGAATCGCTACTAGGACTTACAATTTCGGACACGTACGATGACATGATACGAAAACGACATGAGATAAACGGGTTTAGACTGCACATTTATTAATTGTGCCATAAATGGGTTAGCATGAAAGTAAACGGGCTAGATTCGTGCTAACACTCTAAACACGCCTTAACGCGTTTAATTAAACAGGCTGTAAACGTGTTGACATGGTACGACACGACCCGCTCATTTATAACACATTTAAGCTTAAAAATAAAAATATTTGGAATATTTATAGTAGATTAGTATTAATTAGATATTGTGTTTTTGTTAATTTTCTTTATTGGCTTTTTAAAAAAAAAATTAAATTTTTTTAATTTTTTTAAAATTTTTAGTCAATTGGGTCATAAACGTGTCATATGTGTGTTGTTATCGTGTCAACCCGTCATGGCACGTTTAATAATTGTGTTAATCGTGTCGTGCCGTGTTACGCGTGCCATAAGCGTGTCGTGTTCGTGTTTGCATTTCTGGCACGTTTATTAATCGTGCCGTGTTCGTGTTTGGGCTAAACACATCGTGCTGTAAATGTGCCGACACGAACACGGCACGAATATGATTATTGCCACCTCTAATTGCTACAGGGAGGATAAAAGATTGAGAAAATTATGGGCCCTTTTTTTTTGTTCTTAAAATTTTTGAAAATGTTTTTGCATGTTTTTCGAGACAAAAATTTCAAAAATATTCTCAGCACAATTTTCAAAAAATTTTCATTTTTTAAAACAAAAACATTTTTACCTATTTTGAAAACAATACCAAACGGCTCCTATATGTTATGCTACACATTTAAATATTGTGTTTATATGTGTTATATTTATAAAAAAAAATTATGTCATATTATCATTTATATTATTTATATTACATATTAAATTATGTTACAAATAAATATGTGTGGCTTTTATAAAAATAAATATAAAAAGATAACATTTATGAAGATTCCTCTAAAAGATTTGTGTCGTTTCTAAACACCTTGTGTTACTTTTACTCTTCGTATAGGTACATAGTTTTAAGAGAATGGCACAAAACTTTAAAGGTGAAAGCGTTTCATTTACTAATAGTCCCAATAGTAGGTGGCTTGATTAGATTTACACCTTTAATATGAATATACGGGACCAACCATAAAAGGACGACAACAAAGAGTTGAGGTCTTTCACACTATAAAAATAGCTTATATTTTATTGCAATACGTAAGGTGTAATATATTGTGTTGTAATATCATAACAAGTGTTTAGTGTGATAAAATATCAAGGAAGTTTATAAACTAATGCAATGTTTAGGTGCACATTTACATTGTACTGTAAGTAATTTTCAAACAAATCATGCCTCCAGCCCGACCTCAATCATAATTCGTACTTGATATTGACCCCCTTACCATGGCTACGGATGGCATTCCTCTGCCTAGAGTGCCCGCCTCTAATAGGGCAAAGGTTTAAAATTAACTCTCAAGTTGGACCCAATTATATGTTTTTATTTTTCTTACATGTATATGCATTTATGTGGGTATATTTTTATACATGTATTAATTTATATTTATGTATAAGTGTAAAGGCCGCAGATGTATTAAATTCTAATAAAAAAGAAAACAGGAAACTATTAAATGAAAAACAAAAACTGACTTAAAAAATGGAACCAAATCTCTGACCTTAATATTTTTAATTATAAATAGCACACGTATGCAGACTGCCCCTGTTATCCACGTTTCACCCTGTCTTCTCCGGTGTAAACTGTAAACCCTTAAATACCTTTACCTTCTGGTAAGTGTAGCTATCTTCTTCTTCAGACTTCAATGTTTTTAAAAGGCAATGTATAACTTAGTATTTTTCATTGTTTTGTTATGTATTGATCGTTCTATTACTTGTTTATATTTTTATTTGCATATGAGTGTATATGTAGGCACAGGTATTCATCCACATACATTTTATTTGAAGTACTTTGATTTTATATCTTCTTTTATATGTACGTATGTAATGCCTAAGGAAAAGTCCCAAACAAAATCCAATATTTTATTAAATTTAATTAATGAATTTATTGTATTTTTGTAAAAACCATGATAATATATAATAAATAATGTTAGCGGGAAGTTTCATTGTAAATTTAATACGATATTAGATATTGCCAACTACAAATTTTGTGAGCTTAATTGCTCAGAATTTTGTAAATAATATCCACAACATAAATTTTATATCATAATTAATTATAGAATTGTGATATAAATGGATGGGTAATTAAAGTATAAATAAGATAAAAAGTCTACCAAAACCTTAGAACAGTGAAAAAGGGGTTTGATGCATTATAAATATACTGCTAAGTAAAAACACATATATAAGAAATGCTATGGTTGGGTTTCTAAAGTAAACTAAAGGCAAAGTAGGATATTTTATACAATCTAAGAATACGTCTTGCACTGGTTTTACCACAACAGTATAAAAAAATACTATGTGATAAAAAATTATACTATGTAAAATTAATAGGTCCAGCCAAGTGGATACGCAAAGGATGTGGATTGGGCCACCACATCTCTTAATGTGACCCAATCACATTAAGCTAAAAGTAAGCTAACTTTTTACCCTAAATGATGGCATATGGTGAGGTTGCATGATGACTCATCAAATTTGTAAAAAAATCTAATTAGATAAGTCATGATTAAAGCTTAAGTAAGCAAAAAATTTCCTTCCATCCTCTCCCAATACCCACGGCCACTTTGGAAGCTTTCTCCCCAAAATTTTCTCAAAACCAAACTCTTTATATAATCATCTCTAACTAAGTTTCAAGTTCAAGCTCTAGTTTTTTCAAACTTTCAAGGTAACATACTAAACTTTTGTCTAAGTTTCCTTAAGGTTTTTCTTGGGTTTAAGGGAGGATGTTGATAAGGAATCTCTTTCTATGAAACATGTCTAGGGAGGTTGCAATCAAGTTGTTGGAAGAACTAAGCTTACCAAGCTTTTTGGTAAAGTTTACTTTCTAATTTTTAAGTTGTTTTTACTTTGCTTTGAATTGTTTTACTTGGCTATTGAGAATGGTATGTAATTATTTGAGCTAGTTTATAGCATGTTTATATCATTTTCAAGTATGTGATAGTGATGAGTGGTATGATTAGAGTCTATATACTTAAGATTTAATTTGGTTTTGAAATTGGGTATAAATTGCAAACTTTGAGTAATTTCTTAAAGGAATAGAATTTGCCATACTCAAAAAAGATTATTTGAGAAAAAGGTTTTGAAATTTGCTCAGAACAATAAGTGTATTGTGATAAATTTGAAAATTTAACGAATGACTAAATTGAAAAGATTTTCACAAACTCGACAGATTTTAAAAAAGGCCAAAAACTCTATTGTACATTAGGAATTTCAAAAAAGTCAAAGCACAAAAGTTATAGATCTTGGCGAAATTATTAAAAATCACGCAGACGATTGGTCGAAAATCACTTTCGTTTGTGAGTTACGGACTTTAAAAATTTTGTTAAAATTGAAAAAAATTCAAAGGGCAAAAATATCATTTTGTAAAAGCAATTTGGGTATGGTATTTTGAGCAAATTTTATCCTTATAAAAAATGAAAAATTTTGGTTCAAAGAGATTATTTTTAGTCCCAAGGGCAAAATTATCAAAATTTTCAAATAAGGGACGAAATTGCAAAGTTTTGTTAAACTGAGGCATTAATGCAAAATAAGGAAACCCGACACCTCGGGTTATTGTTTCAAAGTTAATAAGCTATAATTTTCGTTAAAATTGCAAAATCGAGTATGAGAAATTTAAAAGGCCCATTGAGGGCAAAATCATTATTTTTTCACAAAGTGTCCCGAATGTATTCAAATAATTTGAAATAGAGAAAAGAGGTTATTAGTAAGATTTTCGCCCTTCGTTAGAGACGATAGGGTAAAGTAAGAATAAAGAAAGAAAATCTATGGCTATTGGGGTTGTAGACTGCTGAGCAACCTGATTTGTTAATTAATGAACGTTTTGTATTGACGCATAGAAAAAATAGTAAAAATTTGGCTAATAACACTATAATTGGCCAAACAAGACATAAGAAGATTAAGAAAAAAAGGAAACTAAGGTCGGTTTGTACAACAACCTATATAAGTAAGCTCCAAACCATCTACAGTATGAAATAGGAGGTTTAGATGTATGTGTATGGCACTCAATATTTCTATGCAAATATACTTGTGTATGTTACACAACTGAATGTGTATGTGTACTGCACATAGTATTCCTATACTAATATACTTGTATATGTTTTATAGTTGAAAAGTGTATATGTATTACACTTAAAATGTAAGTATATTGATACACATGGTATGATAACCTAAATAACTAAACTGGTAAATTGATAACTAGTAGTAAATGAAGTGCTGTACCAGCTCCTGATGTAGAGGGGAGTTAAGGTTAAAGTGAAATGATGATCTCCGTGTTATAAAGACCTATGTGCGAATATGGTACGAGCACTTGAGCCCTAGTTAAAGATAAAAGATGACAAAAATAACGAACGTTCATAAGAAAGCATAAATGAATCATACATACTAGCATATAATGCATTGTAGCTAAGTTTGGACTTATTAAGTTCAAGCTCATTAGGTTATTTTATGCTGTAGGAATTCTTACAAAAAGGTCAGTGTGATTGTATTGTTGAGCGAGCGGTGGAATATGAAGCAATGTGCATATATGGGTATGGATACCACCACGGTTTTACTTCCGTTTTACAATGTATAATAAGTTATTTTGCAACTTGTTGTCTATGGAGATATAGTATAGTTTTGTAAGATAAAACTGTTTTTGAAAATGTTGAGTATGTGATATAATGTAAAAGAAAGTTTGTTTATGTGTACATTATTATAAAGGGGAGTTTTAGTGTGTATGTGTGCTATACTATTGGAAAAAAAAGTATTTTTGAATTTTTCATAAGTACGAAAGTAAGAAAAAGTGTTTTAGCACAACCCGTAATAAGGCGGGTTGTGACAACGTATATTTATTTATTTTGTCAATCTTTGCATAAGTATAGGTTTGGTGGATGGAGTTTTATTTTGTTTAAGGTTTATTTTATAAGACATAAGTGATTATGATGTTAAATTTTACAATTTACTTGATAAAATTTGATTCGAGTTTAATAATGTTGCCACAATTGTAAAAATCTAAATGAGTAAATGGGGTAGGGTACGAGGGTAGCTCCAATTCCACCTTGCACACGCTTCCAACCCCCACTGCCTTAAATTAAGTGAGTATGGGCAATAAAAGAGTAGTAAGGTAGGAAAAGCCACTTCCCCCACCCCGTCGCATTGCCATCCCTAACCATGGCCCATCTTGACTTTTATTTTGGATCTAAGTTGACCCCGACCCCATATTGGATTGACCTTGACTAGTGTCTTAGACCAACTTAATCCCAATCCAAACCACAACACTAGTCTCGGCCTGGCCTTGATTATGATGACCCCAGCCCTAGCCCATGATAAAGCTCGACTCTAAGCTCGACCCTAAGCTTGTCCTATTGACTATCACAAATGCGGTCCCAATACTACCACACTCTCAACCGTAGACCAACACTAATCTTGGCTTTGTCCTATCGACTATCACAATTATAGTCCCAATACTACCCCACTCTCAACCGTAGACCAACACTTATCTTGACTTTGACCACACCGACCCTAACTCCTTCCTTAATGCCAACCCCTATTTGGGACCAGCCCTGGCTAGGACCCTTGTCCTAGTTTGACCCTATATTCGATATCAAACAATATGATAAAATCCTCTAAAATGAATTGTCAAATAGAATTGTATTTTACAATACCACATAAAATCCTACCTATTACTTAGCCATACAAATAAATTTATGCATTATTTATTAACATTGTATATTATATTATTCAAAATTTTAAAACAATTCATCAAGCATGTCCCAAAATATTTTTGTTAAAATATGTTATGAATATTAAAGTTTTGTCAGATGTATTAGTAAATTAATTGACTTTTTCTATTATCTATCCAACCATAAATTCAAAATTTATTCTATATTTAGATTACATATCCAATCAAATGTCAATCCGGATAATAATTCAAATCACATAAGTCAAATCTTTCGACATAGATTAAAATAATTAAATCAACACAGTGGACTAAAGGGGTCCTTCGATGTTTCGAGAGTGTGTTTTCAACATGGTCAAACGGGAATAAAATAACATTAGGTTGATTATTTAATTTATTATATGTTTATGAACTTTATTACTTTATTATCGTTGACAAACTGACGGTTTTGCAATTTGCATTAATCAGCCAAAAATGCAAGCTAAACGTGCATTATCTTACGCTGCAACTCACTATCATCCGAAAGTTCCAAATCTCACCATCTTATGATGTTCCATAAAGGGGCTAAAAATTGAACATCTTTGAGAGACCTAAGTGACAACTTGATGCTATTATGTTGTTGTTGTTTTTTTTTTGAAGGAGATATGCAATATTGTTTTCCAATAGACCTTTTAGCCAATATAAACAGAGATCCAAAAGACACACAGCCTTCTAGCTACATGGGCACTTGTTTCTTTTTTTCTTTTTCTAATCTGCACCGTGCAATTGTTAAAAGATCCCACACCTTAATAGGGACCACAATTTTCAGAGACATCATTGTGTACTATTTGGCTTTTTAATTCAAACACAAATGCAAAAAATGAAG
Source organism: Artocarpus hirsutus (assembly GCA_946598075.1). Lineage (NCBI taxonomy): Eukaryota > Viridiplantae > Streptophyta > Magnoliopsida > Rosales > Moraceae > Artocarpus > Artocarpus hirsutus. The sequence continues at coordinate 134,031 of CAMOHE010053045.1, read as the reverse complement.
AAAAAGAAAAGAAAAGAGTGGAAAATTCTGCATTAGATCTATTTCTTTTTTTGTAAATTTAATAATTGAAAAATAAATACCTATTAATATATTATTTTTTTAACAATTTTTTTGCTAGGTACTCAAAAAAAATCCCCCAGTTAGCATTTGTTTTTTAGCTACTATATCTATAAAAAAAATATAATTTTAACTAAATTTAACGGTTTGAAAACAACCATCACAAATTAAGTTTTTATTGAAAAGGTCCCTGCTTTTTTAAATATCTAAAAAAAAGTTCTACACCAAAGAAAAGAAAAGCCTACAATTTCGTGAGGCATGAGCTTTTGCCTATTGGCTAATTTAATTATGATGCCAACACACTATACCGTGCTAGTCAAAATTGGATCCCAAACACCCAAACAAAGGATGTTTGTACATGTTAATTTCTAATAATGCAAAATAAGTTTCTAGAGTCATACGGAAATGGGCCAAAAAGTACACTGCCCAGCTCATCTTCTATTCATTTTTTTTTTTTTTTTAAAGGCTTCTGTTTATCCTTTTCTTTTACACAGTTGGCTCTTTTCCCTAAGGGAACTCTGGTTAAGATATATTAATTTAATCAGATTATATTAATTTAGATGTAATTTTGATGTATGTAATACTGCATTTGTACCATATATTTGTTTTTGATATTTTAATTAAAAAGTTTGCAGTAAGATATTAAAAAATCAAATCTATAAAACACTATTTTTAAGCACCAAATTTTCATGAGCTCCATTAAATTATCACACATTTTTCTTAAATTCATGTGATATAATGTGATCTCATAATAATAGTTTCTCTCACCAATACTGACATGGTATCACTTTTCGTTTTTTGGATTATTTATCTTCTTAAAGCTGCATTTTAGAATTATTTAAAAAGTATGCGCTTTAATTTTAATTGTTTCAAATCCGTCCATCGTATTATATTTTGAGAGTTATACAGTCTCTCAATCAATTGTCGAATTTGAATAC